>OU015497.1:70289883-70358471 GCA_907164885.2 Dolomedes plantarius
CATCAAGTTGCTATCTTATTCTTAAAGAATATTAAAACTGAAGTCACACTAAAACAACACTACGAATGAATATTATTATATTTTCCTTGGTTAGATACTTTACACATTACGGACATTAAAAGATATACAATTTCTAAGCTAACTATTTACAAACATTGAATATTAATTATCGGAAGTTTCTCATCTCTGACTGAGACGTCTATCATGCTTCGCGATCAAAACAGTTCTGCTAGTCGTTACATAAAGTCCCGGATGAGCTGGGAAATTGTCTGGTGATGCTGCTGTTACGTCACCTGATCGCGTTCTTTCGAATTCGGCGACATATTCCCACCTTGAGTATGGAAGATGTCTGAAATACTCAATTTGGTAGCCGATTATGTCCCAGTCTATCAACGGGTTTCACCATCCGGCCGTACTTGCTCTTTTTAAACTGACGTAACTGAGCAATAGGAGCTTCTCCTGACAGATATTGTCGCAGGTTCAAGTCCTCAACTTGGTTTCTCTGGAGCTCTAAAGGACAAAGACGTTGGTAAGGACGCAAAAGTTCTCCTGTTTTGGTTTTCACTCTTGCAAGTCGGGATTGACCATCCTTCCCTGGGTATAATTTTATCACCTTCGCTAATGGCCAATCAATACGTCTCAGCTGACCATCATCTATGAAGACTAGATCGCCTTCTTTGATCTCGACACTTGTTTTTTCGAGTTTTTGTGCATTCTCTTAAATATCCCAGGTATTCACTGCGAAACCGGCGACGAAGATCATCTCTGATTTTCTGTCTGTATGCGTATCTTCTGTGCATTATTGTCTCATCGATACTGTCGAAGTCTGAGTATATGGTGTGCGGTCTGCCTCTTCTGGCGATGAATCGCCTTAAAGCTTGCAACAGTCCATCAGTTGAAAGGGTTGTGGTAATCTCTAGGTGAACCGCTCGAAAAACTGCACATGTAAACAGTACCACCCAGCATTTTCTACCATCCCTTAGAAATAGTGGTCCACACAGATCGACCCCTGTAATGTCGAAAACGTTGGCATCAGGAACTCTATCCTCAGGCAGGGGAGAACTCATTACCTCAATGGGTTTTGTAGAAAATCTCTTACAGCGGGTACAGCTCCGTATAACTTTGCGAATCATCTTCCTGCACTTTAAAATCCAGAATCTTTCTCTCAAGATTGACATTAAAGTCTGCACCCCAGCATGGCTTGATTTCTCGTGTTCTTTTCTGATCAGTTTGATGACAAGAGAATGATCAGATGGGAGGAGGATAGGATATCTGAATTCATGGAAATCTTCTCTTCTCGAAATTTTTGATTCTATTCGGAGAATGCCTAAAGAATCAACAACAATTTTAAGGGTTTTTAATTTCTTATCTTCTGTCCCTTCAAAAGATTCTTTTTGCACCGTCTTAATAAGTATCATTTCAGCTTTGTTCATTTCTTCTAACGTTAAATTGCCTAAGTTCTTGTTAACATTACTTGGCTTACAATTAAGCGAAAATCTCAAAATCCAGGCTGTGACGCGCACTAATTTGCTATATGAAGATATTTGGTCATAAATTTGTTTAATCGGACTCTCAATATTGGTCGCACCGATAACTGTCTTTTTCTTTTCCGAATTTGTTATATTAAAATCTGGAAATGCTTCGGATTTGGGCTATTCACCGGGAGGCTTCTTTAGCCAATCAGGACCTTCCCACCATTTAGATTTGGAGAGAGTTTCAGGACTGCATCCTCGAGAAGGTAAGTCAGCGGGATTCAAGGGTCCAGCTATATGATTCCACATTCCAGCATCGC
This sequence comes from Dolomedes plantarius, assembly GCA_907164885.2. Taxonomy (NCBI): domain Eukaryota; kingdom Metazoa; phylum Arthropoda; class Arachnida; order Araneae; family Dolomedidae; genus Dolomedes; species Dolomedes plantarius. Next base: position 70,291,676 of record OU015497.1, read on the forward strand.
TCAAAGATCTGATTTTTTTCACCCTGTTATAAACGAAAGTGGCCCAGTTCTCATTTCGTTTGATCCAATAAATCGCGTTTCCTGAGTCTGACCAATAAAACGTTTGGATTTCTTCTAAGGACAAATCATTCTTGACACTGTGCGCTAATCTTGCCCCGATCATACAAGCCAATAATTCAAGTCTTGGGATCGAGGTTGTTTTAATTGGAGCAACTCTAGATCGGGCTTGTATCAATTGACATTCTACCGATTGTTCGGTTTCACTTCTAAGGAATATACACGTCGCGTATGCAGAACAACTTGCATCACAGAAAACATGCAACGATGTGTTTTCATTTATTTCAGGAAACTTTCGTGGAATTTCTATACCGTCTAAAAGTTTTAATCGGTATGCCCAATCTACGAATTTCTTGGAGATCATTTTTGGAAGCTCGGCATCCCAACCAATCTTAAGTTTCCAGCATTCTTGTAACAGTATTTTTGGCATCAATGTTACTGGAGTTAAAAAACCTTGAGGATCGTAGATCTGGTTTGCTGTAGACAAAATTAGCCGTTTATTTATTTGGCCATCGAAAATAACGTTAATATTTTTCAGGTCACAGCTCAATGTATCATTTCTAACGTTCCATTTAAGACCTAACAGAGAAACAACTTCTTCCTTATGTAACTCGTTGCTCTGAGTTTCTGGCATTAGTGAGAAAGGAGTTTCTAAAATGTCTTCTTCCCAATATTCAGATCTAAGTTTATTGTATACCCAGCCTCGGAGATCGAATTTTCCCGAGAACATAAGTTCCCTTGATTTGTGGACAAAGTCCTTTAATTCATCTAAAGAGTTTACGCTAGTAACACAATTGTCGACATACATCGACTTTCTTAATTTATTAGCCACTCTTTCCAAGTGTTTGGGTGAGTTTGTCATGAGATGTTCTAACGTGGCGGCCAATATAAAAGGACTTGAGCTGACCCCGAAAACTAGACGTCTATGTCTTAACACTTTCAATTTTTCAGGATTGCCCTCTTCCCACCAAAGGAATCGCAGATAGTCTCTATCCTGCGGGTTGATGTTAATTTGGAGAAAAGCCCTGCGTATATCAGCTGTGAGCCCATATTTTCCAAGCCGAAAGCGATTTAAAATACTCGGAATCAATTCTATTAGGTTGGGTCCCTTTTCCAAACAGTCGTTCAAGGAAAGGGAATTTTTGCCCTTCGCAGACGCGTCAAAAACAGGACGAATCTTTGTCGTCGAGGATTCTTTGACTACAGCCCGGTGTGGTAAATAATAGCACTGAGAAAGTTGAATTTCAGTGTCTATTACTTCTTCAATGATATTCTCATTCAACCATTCTCGAAACACGTTTTGGTAGGCTTCAAGATATCCAGTTTCTTTCAGTTTTTTTACTGTCGATTTTCATCTTACTTCAGCAGCTGATTTGTTATTTAAAATAAAAGTTCGCTCCCGCACCCATGGCAAAGAGATTGTGTAGCGGCCATCAGATTCCCTCTCAACTGTGTTATTAAAATGAGTTTTAGCTTCTGCTTCCAGCTCGGCTTTTGTTTGTTTTTCGGAGGGGTCGTTAATACCTATTACATCTAACTCCCATAAGTCAGAAAGCTTTCTTTCTGTTGAAAGTAAAGATAATGCTGATATGGTTTCATTCCTAGTAGGTTCACTTTCAACGGGTGTCTTACCGATCAGCGACCATCCCAGTCTTGTTTCGATTGCGATAACACCACATTCTAACTCTATGATATTCCCAGTTAAGAGTTTTCCACATACGTCAGCCCCTATCAACAAATTGATTTCTTCATTCTCTAATTTATCGTTACAACTGAGGTCAGAAAAGTTTATTCCCCTTTTTTCAGCCTCGCTATCCACGGACCATTTCTGATCTTAGGGACCTCTGTACAAATTTTATCTTGATCATAGACATCAAAATTGCAACAATAATTTCCGGATAAGTTACTCAGGTGAATTTTGTATTTACAATGTTTCGAACTTCTTCTAGCCCACCAAATAGGCTATGATGCATCTTTCGTGACCTGTTGCTACGTAACCCATCTTTTTAATTATATTTGTAGAGAGGTAACTGAATTGTGATCCCGAATCGTACAGAGCTCTAATCAATATCTGTTCATTATTGTTTTTATTAAGCAGACGAACCAATAAAGTCTGCAACACAACGTTTTGTCGACGCGTTTTATTTGATAAAGCATGATCACTACTTGCAGAAATCCCTTTAAAAGAAACATCACCTTTTTCTGCTTGAGTTTCTTTTGTCGTCTCAGGGCACATGACAGCAAAATGTCTTCTAAAACATCTCTTACATTTAACATACGACTTGCAAGATTTTACCCGGTGACCTGGCTTCAAACACGAAAAACAAATTCCCCTTTTAAGCAGGAACTCTCTTTTTTCTTTCATATTTTTATTGCTGAACAATTTGCAATCTTATAAAGGATGTTCATTCTCACAAAACAGGCATCTGTCTTTATTTATTGCTGTTTCATTTAATAGCAACGCAGCGGTTTGCTTTCCCCCCGAAAAAGCCGCAGACTTGTTGACGCGAAATTGTTTATCTGTGTGAACTATCGCTTCACTACTAATGGTCAATGACAACATGCGTTCTCTACTAATCACTTCCGTTTTCAAAATCTGAAGTATTTCATCTACTTTCCATTCATCTGATCCGCATTTTTTAGTGATCTCTAAAACTATATCAGAAGGCAACAATTTTATCAATATTGGAGCTAACAGGCTCCCATAATTTTCAGAGTTTATTCCAAGTGCATTTAAACTTCTGATTTGTGTCTCGCACGAATCTAATAATTTTCTTAGAGCTTGTACATCTGAGGATCGTTTTACAGGATGCAGAGTAAGAAGTTTGTTTAAGAGTGAATTAGTTACTAATTGTTTCTTTCCGAACCTTTCCGCAAGGGTATCAACAACCGACTGATAGTTATTGTTTGTAATAGCAAAACCTTCTATTGATCGAGCTGCATCGCCTGTAAGATACGATTTTAGATAACTGAGTCTTTCTACATTAGACAAATCTTGATTTTTATGAATGGCGGACTCGAACTGGTCCCAAAACCTTTGCCAATCACAAAATTCTCCACTGAACTTTTCAATAGTAAGCAGCGGTAATTTAATAAAGGGGGATTCGACTGCTCGTTTTTGAATAAATTTTGTCCCTTCAATATCATCATTTGTCGTAGGAATTGAAATTGAGGGTTTACATTTTGCAACTGCTCTTTTTATTTTTCGTTTCGCTTTTGATATGTTAGTAGTATACTCGTCACATTTCAGAACTTCCTCGTTAATCTCCTCTAATTTTGAGATCGCAGTTTGAATTTCAGTATCTAACTGTATTAATTCCTCTTGTTTCAAAGTTAACTCATCCAAGAGGTCTTCTAAGTGTTCTATACTAACGTTTTCATCTAAAATAGATGTTTCTGTTTTCGTTATTAACTTCGTAGCGAGCGATCTAAGTGTACTCCGTTTTTGTTTGGCTTTATCCATCTTTTACTTTTTAGTTAATGTTTCTTTAGATTCAAATCGTAAATAACTTCAACTATCATTTATTAAAGCCAATCTTAATAGCAATCAAAAAAATATAACAGCAGTCCTGTCGCGGACGCCAATTTTATGTGGGATCTGAATATTCTTTTATCCAATTGTTTACTCTAATTGAATATCAAATAAGGCTTCTTACCTTGTTCCCACGTGGTTCTTTTATGCTGCTGGTTATTCTGTACATCAAGTTGCTATCTTATTCTTAAAGAATATTAAAACTGAAGTCACACTAAAACAACACTACGAATGAATATTATTATATTTTCCTTGGTTAGATACTTTACACATTACGGACATTAAAAGATATACAATTTCTAAGCTAACTATTTACAAACATTGAATATTAATTATCGGAAGTTTCTCATCTCTGACTGAGACGTCTATCATGCTTCGCGATCAAAACAGTTCTGCTAGTCGTTACATAAAGTCCCGGATGAGCTGGGAAATTGTCTGGTGATGCTGCTGTTACGTCACCTGATCGCGTTCTTTCGAATTCGGCGACATTCATATAAACATAGCAGAGTATCTTACTATTGTAATCTGAGACAGCGCTTACAGAAAAGTGTCAATATTTAAAGTAAATCAAAGAGCCTCCTATGAATAAATGAGATGAAGTTATATCTTAAATACTCAATAGTGCTGAACAGTAACTTAATTTCTACTCATATATTCGAGTCTACACTTAAGGGTGTATAAACAACATACTATAAATGTCAAGTTTATATTTTCGTCTAAAATATTCATTTTCAAACATCATAGTTTATATAAAATATTTTGTCAGATGTATAAAATATTTTGTCATAGTTTATATAAAATTTTTGTCAGCGCCATATTCTCACAGTTTTTAAACTAATAACTAACACAAAAAGTACACCGAGTTCTGATTACTATCAAATTAAAGTTTAAATATAAACTATAAAAAATCAGTTTGAGAATTCAAATAGTCCAAAGGTGTTGTTCGTTAAATTCCTAAGTTTTTCTTGCTCTATTAAACGCTTACAAGACATTGCTATACTGCTTGTTTCATTGCAAATTTTGATGATCTTGCAAAAGGCAGAAACAAAAATCTGGCAAGTTGAATTATTAGCACATTAGACCTAATAAAACCACTCTATCAACAGTTCTGACATTATCAAACAATTGATCTTTTTTTAATGTATATATATATACATATATATATATATATATATATATATATATATATATATATATATATATATATATATATATACATATATATTGACTATGTATAAAATTTTTGCATTTATAGTTACTGTACAAATTACCTCAAAGGGATTCTGAGTACTCTATAGAGTTGATGAGATAGATATATCATTCAATAAAAGAAATATTATTTATTACGAAGGAATGCCGGGTTATAATGTAGAATAATTCTTAAAAATCTTTCATTTGTCAATAAATCGGAAAATTTATAAGCTGATAATTCGAACTGAAGAGTAAATTCTCGGGAATACATAAGGCATCTACTTAAATGTTGTATACATGGAACCAGTACGCTTAGATTGTAAATACACTGTGTGCAGGAGAAATTATATATTTAATCATTAAATACAGTAAATTAATTTTTGGAAGAGTGTTTTTAGCGTTCACCATTATCAAGATGAACATGTGTGGAATTCAGTAATTATCTATAATTACATACTTTGTTAATAACATTTACAAAACTGCTTAACCTTTACAGGACTATAACAACAACATATTAACCAAAGGGTGGCTCAAGTATCCTTCCTCTCTCTTTTATTCTGAGCTATCTGACTAAAGGAGTATTTCAGCGTCACTTAAGTTGTTATAATCTGATTTAATGCAACGAAAAATAATTTTTACCGAATATAAGTATTAGCAAATTTTCTAAGCATTCTTGTCTTTACATGACATTGACATCTTATAAATAATATTTAATAAATATATCCCCTTTCAAAGCTTAAAAAAGAATAAACCTTTTGAGCGTAATGAAGTTTTGTTTCAAAATAATAGACCATAATAATGTATGAAATTGAGTTAAACTTCATTAATCTCTTCCTTTTAAAACAGTTAAATACTTAACTGAATAAGTAAAAGTTTGACACCGAAAAACTTAAACATGCTCGAAAAAGATTTATTTAGAAGACTGCCTTCATTAACTCCCCCAAGAAAGTAATCTGATTAGTTGTAATAATGCTCCTATTGTTTGAGGATTTATGGATTTTTGGCACCTTAGAGAATAGTTTCTTATAACAGCAATACCTCATGATGTGAAGAAAAGTCAACTTATTAATAAAGCTATTTAAACTGATATCTTCGTTATACCTAAATTTTTTGAGTAATGTTGCGAGCATTAATTATATGTATATTTAATAATTTTCTTTTGAATACACGCCTACTTAAATATTAAATGTTTGATAATGCAAGGAAATATAAAGACATGAAAGTGACAAATGGAATAAAAATGATTGTTTCACATTAATAATTAAATAAACTGAAAGAGGCAAAATTACAAACAGAGGGCAGAACATCGATACTTTAAAACAGTAATATTCAAATATCTGACACATACATAGCGGAAAATTATTGCATTTTTACAGCGGAACAGATGAATTTGAAAAATAAATTCCTTCGACACAAAATTATTCATTGCAATCATTTCGTTCGATGTCATAAAATTTAAATGTAACAAAAAATTTAAATTACCTATCTGATAACAGATAAAGCTACATATTTAGAATATTGATGATTTTTACTAAAGCTTTAATGCTTAGATTCTTTGATTTATGACTTTACGTATTCAATAGGGTTGATTAGTAATTATAATCGAAAAGAATTTGCAATCGAATTATCTCTCTTACCCTTTTGCAACAGAACAATTTTAGCTGGAAATGAAGAAGATTTGTTAACATATACTAAAAACTTTCATCCTTTTTGAAATATTGAAATTGCAGGATTGGAAAGTGTGTGAGAAACTAACATCAAATTCTTATTTCAGATAAATCCCATTTGATTCAAATATGAAGCTCTGTAGTACGAGATAATTTGTATCAGTTTATGAGGAATTTGTGATAAGAATTGAGATAGTATAATTTGTGTTGGAATATGATGATTTTTTTCCAGTTGATTTACCGTTTAGCTATTCGTGACATTGAATTATCAAATATAGTGGTTAGTTACAATAATCGAAATATGCTACAGAAGGATCCTTTCTCTTACCATTAGCTTAATTTCTGACTGGAGATGTAATGAATTATTAGTATACATAAAAACTTTTATCAATTTTGAAATATTAAAATATCAAGGTTTGGAACGTGTTTGCGAAAACTAACATCAATCCTTATTTCAGCTAAATCCCATTTGATTCAAATGTCAAGCTCTGTATTACGGAGTAATTTGTATCAGTTTATAAGGAATTTGTGATAAGAATTGAGATAGTATAATGTGTGTTGGAATATTGATGATTTTTTCCAGTCATTTACTGTTTAGCTATCATGACATTGAATTATCAAAGATAGTGGTTAGTTTCAAATATCGAAAATATGCTACACAAGGATCCTTTCCCTTACCCCTTAGCTTAATTTCTGACTGGAGATGTCCTGAATTATTAGTTTACATAAAAGTTCATCAATTTTGAAATATTAAATTATCAGGATTGGAACGTGCATGCGATATTTACATCCAAACTTCCTTTCATCTAATCACATCTGATTGGAATGCCAAGTTTGTTGGTCTGAGAGAATTTGTATCAGTCTGAAAGAAATTTGTGTTAAGAGAAATTAAAAATTTGCTGGCATATAGCTTGTGCCGGGGCACCAAGAAGTGCAGTAAATATTATTTGTGGAAAACCCTTTTTTTCTTCCGTTTCTTGGAAGTGTGTTTGTCTTTGAACGGTATATAATAGTTTTTCTTAGTACAATCCTTCTTTCCGGTTCTTTAAGTTGTTTGATATATTGATAACAATATCTCAACATTTTATTTGTACTTTTCACAGATTATTATCTTCAATTTTCTTTTCATATTTTCGAAAGAAAATAATTTTCGGGAGGATGTTGTGCGTCTCAGCATCTAATTAATCAAATATGAATTTATAACTCAATTTAATTAAAAATTTAGTTGCCTTGATATTTCTATTTTTAAATAATATATCCTGATTTCCCCATGTCTTTTTTCATATTTTAATCTTCAATGTAGGGGAAACTTGCATACATGAGTGTTGACAGCAGTTCCAGTTAAGATAATTTTTTTCTTAAAAATGGTATCTCTACATTATTTGTTTTTAAAGAAACTTTTTAGAAAGTTATACTTTCCTAATTTCCTCATATTTTCCCCTAGCAGCTGAGGGGCCTGTGGGCTCAATATTTCGTCGTGCGAAAATGAGGTCGCCAAAATTTGCGTTAAGACAGGAATCTTGCTAAGAAACTCGCCAGGCCAATACGTGTACTAAACGGCAGCCGAAAATTAAATAAATTAAAAAAATTAAATATCGTATCGTTATATCCATTAATTTCCAGCCAACGTTTGGATGATAGTTGAAAAAGGCAAGGTAAAACCTACGACCTCTGGCATTCCGTACAAGAGCTTGTGCTGTCGAGTGGTTACAGTACTCATGCAGTTGGTTTGGATATTGGTAGTCATTCAGAATCCGATTTAAACCGTAAGTTCCGTTCTACCAACCCTTTAAAAAGTTGACTGTAGATATCTCAACAAGTCATTATACTATTTTTTCTGAAGTTCTGAAATAAAAGCATGTTATGAACACTATAAATGCCTACCAACTCTTATTTCAATGTGATTAAGTGTTATCAAAACATTCCACCTCATGGAGCAAAGTTAAAGATGATAGCATTGTTTTTGACAGATCTATTATTTTAGTAATCGGCTTTATTTTAATTAATAAACCAATTTGTTTACGTAATATTACTCTTAAAATGGCGTATTTTTATGAAAAAATTAATACCTCTTAAATTGTTGGATATTGCTATATTGTTAGCAATATACACATTCCAAATGCTCTAAAATTTAAGAACTTCAATATGAGAATAATGTTTATTTCTTAAACTACTAACACATTGATATACTGATGATCAAAATGGAATTGCGTTCTATAGTAATGTAACAGAAATATGATGCCTACATATTTAATAAAGAGTTAATGTCATAGTGATGGTCAATTAGGAGACGATATTAATATAGTATTACAAGAAAACTTATATATTATTATGCGTATAAATCTCATTTGAAATTCTATTTATATATGTATGCATGAAAGAAAGCTTAAATAATATGCATTCTTACAAAATATATTTTAATGATATGTTATGCAATTTAAAGACACAAAAATCACAATTATATATTCACTTCACAGCTGTTTAAAAATATATTATGTATATATATTAAGTAGTATAGGTAAAATATGGAGCTTGTTCATCTAATTTAAATACTTTATTTTTTAGTCAATATTTAGTGTTTCTTAAGCAAATCTATAATTCATTCGTGGTAAACGTACACCAGGAAAATAAGAAGTTCTTCAACAAATATACGAAAATCCTCAATTCCTTATTAGTTAATAAAAATAATGTACATTGACTATACTGGAAGAAGAATGTAGATAGAATCTGAAGGTAAATCTTTTACGAAATGTTTATAAATATAGCCTTAATAATAGCATTTATAAAGACATAGGAACGTTGCTTCCATAACATGTGTTTTAGAGTATATTAACCGTAATATTTCATAATTTTACTTCAATTACTTAAATATCAAAGAAATTTTATAGAAATATATTCAATATAAAAATAATATGAATTTGCCTTACACGAATCCACAAATAATTGTAATATCATAATATAGTTATTGTTCTGTTTTATTAGCATCTCTTAGTCATTGATGAATTAGTAATAAGTTTAGCTTCATATCAATTTCAAAAGTCTTCTAGATATGCATAAGCTTTGTATTTTCTATTTGAATCAATATTACACACATACTAGTTGTGGTTTTAAACATATATCTAACATTAAAAAAATCGACATATTATTAGTGCATTTGTGAAAAAATATCTATTTTTTCATTCTGTGCTTAGTGTTGTTTAAGATCAACAACCTGCAGTCCCTTCTTACAATAACTATGGTTTATATAGTTAATTAAATGAGATTATGTAAGATAAGATAACAAGATAATATGAATTTATTTTACACAAAACCACAAATAATTCAAACACCATACTATAATTATCGTTTACTTTTATTAGAATATATGAATGGTTGATGGCTTTGCAGGATTTTTTTTTTAATTTATAAGAGTCTTATAGACTTAGCATCAGCTATTCGCATCAATATTGCATATAGACGGTTGTGTTCAACACAAAATACAGATATAGAGCGAATTTGTGTAAAAAATATCAATTCTTTTTTTTTTTCTATATCGTGCTGAGCATTGCTTGAGATCAACAACCAGTAGTTCCATCTTAACTTACATCAACTATGGTATCCGTCACGGAAAAACCAAATGACTGCTAGCACGAGAATGAGAAAAATGAATACGATACTTGCAATGCTGACATATCTGAAAGAAAGAAATTACGACATACTTTCAGTAAATATATAGCAAGTATTTTTTGTTACTCTACACGAGACATCGCTTCCGGATATATTGCAGATTGGTCTCGTGGTATAGGAAAAAGATAACCCAATAGGAGAATCGATTATTAAATGCATTTCATAATGTTATCAGCAACAGAAATGGAGTACACAAAATGGCTATGATAAAATTCATATATAGGGAGTTGTTATGTTATAATGCATTTCAACAATTTTTGAATTTCTGGCCCGGTCAGCAAAGGCGTCGAGCCAGTGATCTGAGGGTTGCGGGTTCGATGCCGGTCGTTGACTAAATCCACCGCCGTGTTCACTAATGGTGGCCGGTACACGTTAAATCTGTGCTGTCGCTGCAATGTCCTCCAAGTTCTCAAATTTACCTCTGAAGGTTCGGGGTCAAGTGTTATGGTCTCGACACTTGACTCGGTTGTATATTACGGAAATCGGCTTTCAGGGAGTAATACTGGCCACCTATGCGTTGCTCCCTTATGAATGGCCAGCAGTCTCGCCCTTTACTGAGAACAAATGGCGTCTTAGTGAATCTTCCGGGCATTTGTAATAAATAAATAAATTTATTTAATTTTATGTCTGGGCCGATATGGACATGCTAAATCCATAGACCGGAGAGTCCTTCTATGACGTCAGACAGGGGAGAATGTACGATCATCTCCCAAATGTAACCCCTTGTGGCGGGCTTGGTCAAAATTGATGGCACCAGGTTGCGGTTTTGATTCACCTATACGGTTCCCTCTATTGAAAGTAATCAACGATTCTCGCAGAGTGCCCTGCATTGGCAAAATAAACATTTATTTAATTTGAAAATAAACATGTATTGAAGTCAAATAATGTAAAACAAATGTTCTTAATAAAATTATTTTTTATGACATGCCAAAACACTAAACTACATTATATTGATTTTATTTTTAATATTAAATGCTTTGAGAACGTTTGTTACATTCTTCTGCCTATCTTTGTTAGGATTTTTTTTATTATTTCTATGATCATATATGTAAGTATAATAGATTAAAGATATATATATATATATATATATATATATATATATATACAGATGGAAGGAAAATAATAGAAATACGCGTTAATAATTTTACATTTCCATACAATGGCAATCAGGTGAACGTAAAGAAATCAAATTAAAGAATCGTATCTACTGATCGTAACTATTTGACGGCCAGGGTTCGTTCGTCTCGAGAAATTGAATGTTTTAGATTTCAGCATATCATGTTTGCCATGAAGCAGTTACTGTTGAAGTGCGTTAGTAAAAAATGTTATGTCATATTTACGATTACACTAGCCAACAAAATTTACCTTTTTTCTGTAACATTGATGAAAATAGTTCATCTTTAGGCTTTCAAGGGTGCTGAACACGGAAATGATAATGAAAATGCAAGTTTAGCTCTCGTTGTTTAGTTATTGAAGCATTTCAGAATTGCCCTTAAAAGTCTATATATGTATTTACCTTGTAGTTCTCCCTCGGAGGAAGGCCACTGATGGCGCATTCGCTTTGCCTGCCATTTGTATTCTATTGTTGGTGATTCCCTGATGAGCGTCCAACGGTAATCCGCTAGCGTTGATTCTCTCCACTTTCCCTGGTATCTTTGTTCCATGACCCACATTTCTTGGTGGAAGCGTTCGCCATGTTCGTCGCTAACAGCACCACAGTTTTCGGGGAAGAAGTCCAAGTGTGAATGTAAAAAGTGTAACTTTAAAGACATGTTACACCCCAGTCTAACGTAGCACTGAAGGTTTTCCACAAGATCCTTATCATTTTCTGCCTTATGATCTCGAAGGAAGTTTTTGGACACTTGAACAAAGGAATCCTAGACTAACTTCTCATCACCTTTGAGAATATTATGGAAATGTTCATCCTTATAGAGTTTGCGTATCTGTAGACCAACGAAAACCTCCTATTTTATTTTGGCTTCACTGACACGTGGAAATTTCGTAGAGAAATACAAAAATGTCTCCCCAGTCTTATCCGTCGCTTTTACGAAGTTTTTCATAAAGCTCAGTTTTACTTGAAGAGCAGGGAGTATAACTGTGCTTGATTCGACGAGTGGTTCATATAAAACATTGTGTGTTCCAGGTTTAACTGATTGACGCACAAGCCAATCCTTTTGTCTGTAGTGACGTGCCTTCGCACGGCTGACCCATAAACACAAAAAGCACCAGAATTTGGTATAACCTTTTTGCAGGCCAGTAATAGGGTAATGACCTTTAGATCATCTGGAGTTTGCCACTTAAACTTTTCATAGTTTACTGTGCATAACAGTTGCTTCATGCTCTCATACGTTCCTTTCGTGTAAGCTGCATAACCAATCGGAACAGATGGAAACAAGTTTGCATTATGCAGAAGGACAGCTTTAATACTTAACTTTAATGAATCGATGAACAGTCTCCATTCATCAATTTTGTTGACAATTTTCAGATCTGCCATGAGACCGTCTATGTTACTACAAAATACCAAATTATTTTCACTCTTCAAATACTGAAGGAAGGTAGTATGGTGGTCACGGAACGCAGTCACATTTACCGTCTAGTCAATTCCACTGCTGCAGTCTAGACGCCAAACAGTTCGGTTTTACCTTTAAGTAATTGTAGATCTCTTGCCAGATCATTCAACTCACATTCTGGGATTTTATGTTGCTGTGTTGACTCCTCGTTGCTCCAGAAATCAGGATCTTTTGATGTACTCTGTTTTGAAGGTGTAGAAATAGTACCATAATCCCTACCGCTGATGTCACTCACTGTATAAGACTCAGGTGGGATTGAAACAGGCAGTGAGGCACTGGTCGCATAGCCGACGGTATGTTAGGATATGTCAAGGCTAACCTTCTCTTCTTTGAAATACCATGTGTGACTGGAGTTGTCATTAAAAAATAACAATCATTTACGTGGTTTGATGGCTCTCTCTAGATCATGGGGATAGCAAAACCCATTGATGATCTTTTATGCTTCAACCAGGAACTATTGCAAGAAATGCGACACAAGATATGCCACATATATGCGGGGCTCAGGGATTGTCCTGGTATCCGATTCCACAACCAAAGTGCAGGCTGTAGGCCTTCTTAATCATTCACATTATTGTTCGCTTTGGGGATTTTAACGTCACCTGTCCACAAATGCACTCAACAATACATACACCCAGCATGTTTTCGGAAGGGGATAACATCATGTTGTTTACCATCCACCGAATTTCGAAGGCAATATCGGGAAGGCTCAAAGGAAATGCTTATGATTAACTGATGCGCCCCACCCCCTCAGATATAAAAAACTAGAGCTAATTGGGGAATTTCATGGTCGGTCGTTTTCGTGATCAGCGGGGTCGATTTAGTACAGAACAACTCACTTTGTTCTTGTTACATTTTCACTGTTGACTAGTGTTATTTATGTATATCCGTATGGCTACTTATTCTCTTTAGTCCATTGGTTGTTTGGTTAAACACACGAAGACTCGACTGAGGTCAAGCACACACAGAATGGAAACTCAAGAGTCTTATGTCGAAATTCTACCCAACGATGTATGCTAGAATTGAGTAAGTACATTCGCAAATGAAAAACACTAACATTCGTGTCTAGGGCACGTTAAATCCGAAGACCGAAAAGTCTTTCTTTGAGGTCAGTGGGTATGGAAGGTACGATCCCCCAATATGTCAACACTGGGGTTACTCGTTCAAAATTTAGGTGGAACCTGGTTAAGGGGGCACATAACCTTTTAAGGGGCGGTAAATATGAGTAGTAAATAGGAGTGACATTAGAGGCTTGAATAGCTGAAAGGAGGAAGGAAAAGAAGTAAATGAAAACAGTCTTCTAAAAGAAAGTTCTGTTTATGCGTCGGGAGACTTTTGGGATATTTCAGACAAATAAATAAAAGGTAAAAGTGATAGTGAAACTTTAAATTGCGTTTTTCTCAAAACTGTAAATTTTAACACTTTACGCGGTCTTACTACAAAACTCAGTGCAATATTGATAAAAGTTCAATCATATGTATATGTTGTGACAATCTATGACTTAAAACCAAAAAACTAGAATTTAAAAAAAACAATAATTTGTTTTTCAAGGTAAAAACTTGCAAACAAAATCTTCATTTGTGAAGTTTTTAGAATTCATGAGTATTTAAAAATGAAATCAATACTTTTTACCAGTATTTTGGCTTTCAATTAAAGATATGGGTATTGTAAATATATTTCAAAAACCATTTTATTCCTGTGTGTATATTTTTATGTTTTACGGTGCGCGTAGGGATTTAAGACCTTCTGTATCTTAGACTCATATCCATTTTCTAAACATGTAATTTTTTATTACATGTTTAGAAAATGGATATGAGTCTAAGATACAGAAGGTCTTAAATCCCTACGCGCACCGTAAAACATAAAAATATACACACAGGAATTAATTACAAAGAAAAACTTTCATTTTTGCAGAGCATATAATTCAAAATATGTTAATCAAATACCAACTGAAAACATTTCTTCTTGTGTTTTTATTAAAGTTTGATTAGTTCGAACATGACTATATTCTTTTCAGCAATTTCGACAAGCTTTAGAGCCGCCATAAATTGAACTCAGCCCACGTACAGCCCACGCTCAGACCGTGCCTTCCACGTGCGTGTGTTTGGACGGGGCGCCGCAAATTGAACCCAGCACACGCCTCCACGCCAGTCTAGCCCGATGACGTTCAAGGTTGAACTTCTCATGGATTTGCAATCGGAATCAGAGAATGAAGAAATAATATTAGTATATTCTATAGTTACGAGCTGGAAAAGTAAAAGAAATGCATATTTAGCTGGCAGAAATATCCATAGGGAGTTTAAACTGTCATACATACATGTATCAATAATTTTAAAATTATTGATACATACTTCTGTACAATAGTTTAATGTACAAGACAAACTATTGTTGACATAACTTAAAAAGTATTAAACCATAGATTTATTCAAAGAATATGTAACTTAGATATCTAGTATAAATCATTTTTATAGTAGATAAACAATGCAATTAAATAAAATCAAAATTCAAATTCTTATAACTTTCACCAAATTAGATTATAAATTTAGAAAATCAATATTTCTGAAAACCATACAGCTATCAAAAGTATGTATCAATAAATTAAAAAATGTAAGATTGCATGAAATTCTAAAATATTTTCTGTATTTACTACAATTTACATATAAAAACGACAAATAAGAAAAATCTATAAAACATAATGGTAAATAACAGTTTTATAAACAAGTTCACGATGCTTCGAATGTTTTGCCAGCCTGGGGGCGTTGCTATCGTCTATCCACATCTGACCCACGACCCGCGAAATCTGTGCGACGATCACAGATCTTCCCACACGTGGGTCACGACTGAGTTGTCTGGGTATCAATTTGCGGTGCCTAGTGTCAAAACTTTGATTCACAGATTCCTCCACGCATGGGCTGTGCGTGGGCTGGGTTCAATTTGAGGCGGGGCTAAAGGTACTGTGCCCCTGTTGGAGTCTGATCCTTGTTGTGCCATTATAAACCGAATAGCCCAGTCAAAATAGGTTTTATGGCTAAAAAAAATATGAAAGTTTTGAAAATTGGTGGAGATGTTTGTTTAGGCATGCTAATGAACATACTAAAAGTCCCCACCGATCAGACTTGAGCTTTCGCCGCCATCTTGGAAAATGTGTACACTTTTTTGGTTTTTTGGAAATAACTTTAAAAATATTGATTTTATAAAAAATAATTAAGTACAAATATTAAAGAGCATTAAATTCTGAACAAAAATCATTCATAACATTTTTTTATATGTCTAACAGGAACAAAGATAATTGACTTTGAAAAGAGCGCACTATCACACCTGGCACGCGCAAGCGGGGTTCGCCATCGCGGTGGGGGGAAATACCCGCGCATGTGCATACCATAATCAGCCAAATTAGTTTTACACTAAATGAGAAGGTTTTTTGTATTTTTTCAAATAACTAGGGAAATATTAACTTTGCGTAAAAGAAGTTTATTTCAAAAATTAAAAAAACATTAAATTATGTACAAAAACGATTTTATACATTTTTGTCGTAAACCTAACAGGAACAAGATATTGACTATAAAATGCGCGTTGATAATGGAAGTAGCTTTAAAGTCTCGTTACAGGCGCTCTTCTTTGAATATTTAACCTCTCCCACATTTCGGCATTCTTTAAACACAAGAAAATAGACTTTAATGTTTTTGGCTATGTAGATAATTAATCATTATTAATTTTATACATGAATGTAGTAAACTTGGGGTATTCAGTATCAGATTTCCATTGAGAATAATTGTTCAAGCTTACCTACTTCAGAATGTACGTGCTTTTTTCGGTACGGGATTCTCCCGTTCCTCAGGCATGTATAGATCTTCTATGGATCCGCTAGCATCGGCCCATTCATCAACTTCTTTCATTCGATCGTCATCATCAACAGGGCTGATGCCATTCTGACATACCCCATTGCAATTATTGCAGGCCGTTGTGCAGTTGATGCCTGCTTTCCGACATCCGCATCTTACTCCACAGTCAGTCTTACAGTTGCAAAACACCATGTTTAAAACTGAATCGGGAGCTACTGCATCCATAGTTGTGATGGGCACAAGAATTTTCTCTTGACGCTTCCAGCCCCACAGGCAGTTGGGCCTTTCTTTTCAGGTGCTCCAAGTCTTCCTTATTTTAATTTCGATGGCTCGTATTTGAGTGTGTGCGTTTAAGGTTTCTTGCGATGGTGGTTCAGTAACAAAATCTCGAAACAACTCACCGAGATTAATACATTCCAAATCCGATATGTCCATGCCGTCAAAAGTTATTTTTGCTAAAGCTGTTTGGGTCAATAAATGAGCTCGGACTGCCCTAGCGTATGCATGGCCAGGCAACATTTTTTCTACTGACGTAGGTGCATAAATCAAAGTTAGTATTTCTTTCAACCCACTTCCAGCCATTATGTACCCAATGCAGCCTCACAATACAACTTGATAATAATGGATTGGATGTTGCTGCGAGTATCTCTCGAGCTTTAATATACAGTGGTTGGTCAAACGTGAGTATGCAAGACTTTTGGTGCATTTTAACACACTGCTGGGCAGCATATTTCAGCACAGTGAAAATGGTGTCATACTTGCTTGGTGGTAAATTAACAAAAGGAAGGGGTATTACTTTGGTCTTTTCACAAGGCTGGTTTATGGTTATACAATGGAAAAATCCTTTCCATACAGGTGTCTGTGGAAGACCTAACCACTTAGCACACATCCAGGTGATATCAGATGGTTTAGGCAGTGGTAAATCTTCCGCTAAAGGATTTAAGACATTCAAATCTTCGATAGTAATTGTTTGTAACCCAGGCCCTCGAAAATTTTGAAACGTTTCTAGAGGAATGATTCCCATTTTGCCTACGGTCGATGCGGATGTAAGTTCGGTTAATTTTTTTATCTTCGTCCCGGGTTCCACTGCTGACGCTGGAGTAAAACAAGCAATGCCCCCCATGCTATGAAACGTATTCAGGCCATCGATTGTCAAAACATTGAAATCTGCATTGTCAAATACGAATTGGCAGAATGATCCCTCGCGCATTTGGGGTTGCGGATGATTTATGGCTGACATCTCAAGTGTTTGGGCTTCATAGTAAGAAGAACAAAATCCCAAATTCGAGAGCATTGTTATTAAATTCTTGGAACAGAACTTTTTGTACAAAAATAAATCAAGACCATTGAGCAGAGGAGACATAAATGATCGTGGCCTTAGCGCTGATATAATAACGTGGGCTATTGAAGTGACTTTTTTTCCGCCTTAGCAGTCTTTTTTTTAATAATCAAGTGCTCCAAAAAAGATTTTAGGCTTTCTGGAATTCCCTTGTTCACATCTCTGAAAACATTATCACTTGGAGGGTAGCAATGAGTGTCATAAACTGGTGTCTGGATATCTTTTTTTATTATGGCTGCAGCAGTTTCTACTATTCGTAGACGCTCCTCACGATCATTTCGTATCCTTTTGTCGTACCAAGAGTCTGATAAGACTTTCATTCCAGTATTACGTAAACATATTACAGTAACTTTTTTGGAGTTTGAAGCAAAAATAATGCCATCCCCGTATTTTTGCTTCAACTTATTTCTCAAAGTGATGTCGTATGGAACTAGTCCTGTAATTTGAGATTTGAGTTCGGGTAGTGAGAATTGACAGTCGTCATTATTATCAAGGAAGAAGGATATTTCGTCTACAGCTGCTGAGGCGCAATCCGACTCAGGCCACCCTCTCTTTCTGATTGGTGCGGTGTGTAGAAAAAATGTTATGAAGTAATCTTGGTGATAAATCGCATCAGCTGCAACTAAATCAGCAACGTTTATTATACAACACTGAACTTCCTCTCCCCACTGGTCATGTCTATTCTCTGCAGCTTCAAAAACTTTGTGTTTCATTTCGAGACTCCTAACTTCGTATATAGTTCTTCGTCTGTCAGTTGGTTTTTTCTTTTGTCTTGCTTTGAATTCTTCGTCTATCACTGCCGTACAAAAGAAACATTTTGTTTGAAAATCGAACTGAGGTAAAAAGATCGTAAACTTACCGCTAGCTCTTCACTTTGGGATGTTGACGCGATTTCTGCATTTCTTTTTAAATCAACTTTTATATTTTCTGGTCTGGTGTAATTTCTCCGACACAACGAATGAACCGAAACAGATTTTAAATGTTCCAACTGTTCATGCTTATTGTCTTTTCTTTCGACACTAGCTCTCTTTAAAGCGCCGATCCCCTTTTCTCCTACATTCACGAAATCATCATTTGACATTAATTTTTTACTTATAAAACATAGTTCCGTATCAGCCATTGTTCACAGACGCACACGGAACGGTGACTAACTATTAACTGGCTAGGAAAATACTAGGGTAAGACCGATTTTGCGCCTTACGGTATGCACATGCACGTGTCTTCCAGCCATCGCAATGGGTACCCACGCATGCGCGTCCCTGGTGTAATAGTGCGCTCTTTCCAATGTCAATCATCTTTGTTCGTGTTAGACTTAAAAAAATATAATATATGTTTTTCGTGCATTGTTTTTTGTAGAAGCTACCTCCATTATCAACGCGCATTTTATAGCCAATATCTTCGTTCCTGTTAGGTTTACGACAAAAATGTATAAAATCGTTTTTGTACATAATTTAATGTTTTTTAATTTTTGAAATAAACTTCTTTTACGCAAAGTTAATATTTCCCTAGTTATTTGAAAAAATACAAAAAACCTTCCCATTTAGTGTAAAACTAATTTGGCTAATTATGGTATGCACATGCGAGGGTATCTCCCCCCACCGCGATGGGGAACCCCGCTTGCGCGTCTCAAGTGTGATAGTGCGCTCTTTTCAAAGTCAATTATCTTTGTTACTGTTAGAAATATAAAAAAAATGTTATGAATGATTTTTGTTCATAATTTAATGCTCTTTAATTTTTGTATTTAATTATTTTTTATAAAATCAATATTTTCAAAGATATTTCCAAAAAACCAAAAATGTGTACACATTTTCCAAGATGGCGGCGAAAGCTCAAGTCTGATCGGTGGGGACTTTTAGTATGTTCATTAGCATGCCTAAACAAACATCTCCATCAAATTTCAAAACTTTCATATTTTTTTTAGCCATTCGTCAAAATCGGGTCTATTTTGACTGGGGTAGAAGCCGCATCCTTCAGCCCGCAAACCTCTATAGATTTGGTCTGGAATACATTGCGGCCAGAGAGCATAAACATCCCCCTGGCCACACAACAACAATAATAAAAATAGCATAAAAAATTCGATATGACAAAGCGCTCAAAATCAGATCATTATTACTGGTTTATACTTTTATTTACGACATGGTCGCATATCTTTTGTAGAATTTTTTTTTTCAATGCATATACTTTTTTTGAAAATTAAAAGCAAATAAACATCGTTAATGAGAAAATTCCAGCGATGTCGTTCCGTTCGAATTTAATTATGTCAGCATTACCGTGTGGACAGATGCATTTTCCGTATTGTGATTTTGGAAAAAGATATGCTAGTACAACCCAACTCTACTTCAGTAAATCAATATTGAAACTGGAGAACAAATATTAAAAATTTAACGAAGCGTATATATAATACCAACTTTAAGGTAATTCGACTGACATCATTCATATATCTTCAGATGCAATAAAAGGAATTTAAATTTCCTGAGCTGTCATACTTAATACTATAAATACATACGTAAGTGATAGGCTGAAAATTCAGTAGTTTGAATATATTAAAATGATCTTGAACTAATGCAGAAATAATGCAAAAAAATTGTATTCATCAATCCTCATAAGATATGTAAAAGAAAAGTCATACAGATGTATTTTGAATATATATATATATATATATATATTGATAGATAAATAGATAGATAGATATAAAGATATAGATATAAATATAGATATATTGCTTTTAATATGAATTAGGCTTTCCGGAAATTAAGAAAATTATATCAACTAATATATCAAATTCAATATTTATTACTTTGAGTCTTTTGTAATGGCAGTTCTCTGTTTAATGTTATGAATTACTTCCTGTATAGAGAATACAAATTTATTCATTATAATCAGGTTTTAAATTTTAAAATCAATTTTGTTTGCTAAAAATATTAAAAAATAAATATTAAAAGCTATTTTATTTACCATAAGTTATATCTAATTTTGTATTTTATCAATTTATGTAATTAATTTTTTTTTTCAGTTTGTATATATGTTAAAATATGTTAAATTCTCTGGCCTTCTCTTTTAGACCTCTTAAGAGTTTGCACTTTATTCTTACGTTGTACTTTATGAGTATGGTAAAGTAACGTATTTAATTTATCACCGCAAATCATATCTTGTTAAGAACACAAAACACCTTGTGGCATCAGTCCAAGAAGGCCACTTTTTTTTGTGAAAGGCGTTACATACCGCCAAATTAATTTGGCTCGAGGACTTAGATGTTTACTTGTGTAGTAAGTTAGCAGGGTAGTTAGGAAAAGAAGAAGCTGAGTAAAAATCCCTGCGGGGGGCGGGGGCTAATAGGAGCGTTGGCCGATAGATCTTAAATAAGTTTAATGCGCAGATTGGTAACAGGTTCGAGAGTATGCAGCTAATTATCAGAAGCCCCGAAGTCATTTCGTAATGTAGAAGAATGGATATTGCAAAGTATTTCGCTGGCTTTTGAGATGGTGCTTTTCTGTTCCAAAGTTGCCGAGAACCAAATAAGATGTTACAACTACAGAAAATTCTTACCAGCTTAAGCATTTTAAACACTACCTCTACCAAAAATTAATATTTTTCGTCAGGTATGTCTCTTTCAATTTATGCCAACACTTTATGGAAAAAAACTTTCTTTATTTCAAGAACTACAGATTTATAATCTATCCTTGTTTATAAATTTCGTTGTTGTATAATCGATTTCAGTAACTTGATTGGGAAACGTTTGCAAGCAAAATATTTAAAGTAAGCTGATTGCTTTCAAAACAATTTACCATCCAATTGTGGAATGTTTTAAACGAATGTAAAACCAATGAATTTTATAATCTCATTCTTTAGCCTTATCTGATTAATAATTTATTGAAAAATATTTACTGTCATACATTTTCACTCAAAGCATAATATTCGTTTTTATGTAAAAAAATTTAGAAAAAATTATTAAAAAATAATATATGATATTTAGTACCACATTATATAACTAATTCATAACAGACTATGAGTGTATTTTCTATAATTCTATAATTACAGAATTATAATTAGTAATAAATGATCTCTGCAAATATGCTGTCAAAAGTTATTATTTTCAATTTAAATTTTTAAAGTTTGTTTTCTAATGATGATATTGAGAAACATAATTTATAGCAGTAATATGTAAAAGATTTCTAGAATCTACTAATTATGAAAAATTTAATAAGGTTTAATAACTTGTTTCAGTAAAATGAGCAATTAAACATTAAAAGATTTTTAAAAAGTTATAAAATTAATATACATATGTATATTTATTATACTTGGAATAGTATATTTGCTGTTATATTATTCATTTATTTATAAGCTACTGGGAATTTAGTTTTCTTCAAGCCTCTTTTTTAATTATATTGCATTCGAATGGCGAAACAGAAAACACGTGTAATAATTTAAGCCATGAAATACGCTAAGATCAAAAATTGTCTCGCTGGAAAAAAGAGGAAAGTCGAATGAAATTTTGAATTTTTAATGACAATGTTGGGAAGAATTTGAAGCTCCTAGGAAAGAATATTGTATTTTAATCAAGATTTTAAATTTTCCTTTTTTTTTAATTCGGAAAACTCTATATATAAGTCTCATTACTTTCCGGCAACATTTATTTTCGTACATTCTAATGCTTTGCTTAGCTCCTACTGTAAAAATTACTTATACTTGATGTACTTTTCGATTATATATAATTTGGTTTTACAGTAGACACAGGAAAGAAAACTTAAAATATACTGTGATATAAATAGAAATATCTTTGATAAAACTAGAAAAAAGATGTGAAAATTATTAAAATATGGGAATTCTAGTTTTTTGTTTGGAGAGAACTTTTCAATATATTCTAAAAAGGTTTATTATTTCAAAATATAGGAAAATTCGAGGCCCATTCATAAAGTAAGAATCGATTGCTTTCAAAAATTTTAGGAAGAAGTTTCTGAAAAACATTTATTGCTCAATATTAAAACGTATATTACATAACTTTTCCTACATAATTGCCATATTTCTGTTGCTATTGAGTATGCCCCTTGACCGACAGCAACATCAGACCAAGGCCTTTATAGGCTATTGGGCTGAGTGATACAGCTCCGGTTTTAAGTTAGCTTCACAAGGGTCGGAGTCTGACTTGGTTAACCGACCGGTTCACTTGACCCCACAGCTCCAGAGATACATTTTGATAACAGGGAGGACAATGCAGTAACGACAGATTTTACTTGCACCAGCCGCCATTAACGTACATGGTGGTAGATTTTTTCAGTGACGAGCATGGAACCAGAGACGTTCAGATAACTGGCGCGCTGCTCTTGCCAACTGGGCCTCTGCTCCCCCCTATTTATGGAGGCATTTGTCGTACCGTGGGACTAGCATTTGTATTCTTTCGTTGAAGAAACTTACCGCCAACCAATTCAGCCACTCTTTCTTAACTTTTGTTGTTTCTTGATCATTCTGTAGACTCACATCGGCCAAAAATCTCTTCAAATAGAAAAACAGAGGGTAATCGCTAGGAGCTAGGTCGGGACTATATGGTCGATGTTCAAAAATTTCTTAACCAAACTATGCAAGCAATGCACGTGTACAGATGGTGGTTTGCGGCCTCAAGTTGTCGTGCAAGAGACAAACTCCAGCAGACCCTGCCTTCGAATCTGAATTGCTCTGCACAGCTTCATTTTTCACAGTAAGGTTCAGTATTTATGGTCGTACATTACCATTTAGTATTGTAGCGTACTGAAAATAGAGGTTATTTTTCCCGAAACCCCACAAGCTCTTGGAAAACACAGCTGCGTGTTTTCAAGGAATGTGTTGTTCGGTTCCACCAGTTTCGGAACCCGTGGGGGAATTAAAGACCGTTTCCCTCACAAGACAAACCACTAAAGCTGTCAACTTAACTTTTCGGAATGTAATAAAGTTCGGCTTCTCCAGAAGAACTGTCAGCCGATAATCTGGTGGCTCCTCCACCCCTTCTGAAAAATCCAGACATTGAGAGAGACGCTTCATAGATCCCGCACAGTGTAGACGTGTTTTTACTAGGCTCCTGTGTTTTTGGGCCGAAAATGGGCCCGGGAGCGCGTATCTGTAAATCTGCACCCAACTTAAGTGAATTTGTCGAAACGTCTAACATTTAATTTTTTTTCTTGTACATAAATTGTTAAGTTTGTTTTAAAAATTTGGCTTTCGTTTTTAATTAGAACTCTGTCTTTCTTTGGTATGGATCAATAGTAGTAAAAATTTTAAAAATGCCTCAGAGAGTAACAAGCCTTGTCGTGATGCCACAGTATCTTACCTCATGAACATTTTTTACCTTCAAAAATATTACCACCGACCGCACTTAACAGGTGGATGGATTTTTGATTTCAATGTCCACTTTAAACTAACACAGCAAAGCTATTCAACTTTATAGAAAAATCTAATTTACAACAAATGAAACACTAGACGTTCAGGAACCAAAGGACGGTACAGTCGTTTTAGTGACGTGACATGCGCATGACCTACGAGCAATCGGTTCTTACTTTCTGTTTGCGCCTCGTACCTTCTTGTGTATTTCAATGATACTAGCCGCTGCACGACCAGCATGGTCGCTTTTAGTTTTATATTTTCTTTTGCAAAAAAACTCAACTGAAAGAAATGTCTGTAAGGAATGTTACTATTACCTGTCATCATAAATATACGTTGTTAAGTGGTAGTGCGATCTGTCAAAAAACTTATAATCATTGCAAAATTCTCTATAAGGATATCCATAGAATCATATGATTCTAAAACAACGTGATTAACAAAATATGAATTTCCATTACTTCAGAACAGAGTTAAAGATAAGACTGAGAAACGCAACAACAAAGATTTTAAAAATGACATTCCTCTCTGTAATATTTTTCAAAATTAAGATATCTACACTTTATCATGACATCAAATAAGAAATTGTTGGGGCAAATTTTTTTTTCACGTATAAAATGGAGTACAAATTGAGCAAGTATTAAAATATAGTGTGGATTTCATTACTCTTTATATGTACTATTGTTCACAATTCAGATATCTACACTTAATCATACCAAATAAAAAATTGTTGGGAAAATTTCTTCACTTATAAAATGGAGTAAAATTTCAGCAAGTACAACTAAAAATGTGTAGACAATTAACTCTTACTTACTATTAAGATATTATAATGTAATTATTAATATTTTATTATGATATTCCTCAAACTTCTTGATATACACAGTTGAGTATTTCAGAAATAGGAGATACTACAGTGACAGAATCAAAATAACGGACTCTAGATTACCTACATACAACTGTCCATGACTAAACACTGGATTTCATAGATCTAAACATGTTTTGTCAAAAGTTTGTCCTCTAACATACATTTAGAAAAACCGATGGAACAAAAGAATAAATTATCTAGTAAAATAATAAACCACTACACACACGCGGTCGGCCGCAAATGTCTACATCTGGTAGTTGCAGCCGTTGCCATTCGGAATGTAGAAATATCGCCGATTTTTGTGTCGCATACCTACGCGTTTTATATATATAGATGTTGGATTTAAAAGTTTTAAATTTCGTTTACATTCCATTTTGGACTTCCATACTCCATAGTCATGCATTTATTCTATCAAATTTTTATTCACATTAAATAATACATATACAGCGTTCATGTAATATGAGAATTGATATGTCATTACTAATATATATGAAAATAAGGCATGCCTTTAAGTTTTGAAATAAGGGGAAAATACATAGATACGAGGGTAAGTGAGTAAGTCTCAAAATCATATCAGATATCAAATTGATTAACAAAAAATTAATCCAATAGACCTGCCCACTCAACGTCTCTTGGAATATGCACGATAAGACTTGCTCAATAAAATTGTTATTGGGGATATTTCAGAGGTTCTTCACTACCAAACCGAATCAAAGCGTATTGCAATATAATGGAATCATCGTTTTTCACCTTCAACCGAGAATTCAAGGTCACGTTCTCAGATGGTAAGGTTATGCTTAAAATGTTTTAGGTGAGTTTTGCTAGTTCATTTTCGGAAACGATGGGAGACTGCAATTGCTGTTTCACACTGTGGAATTCTGTTGAATCTTCGGGCTGCAATTGGAAGAAAAAGTCCTGGTTAATTGATTGAAGGAATCTTGCTTCAGACCCATAATGCCAGACCTCACACAGTTCGATTGACAGGAAAGAATCTAATGAAATTTGGTGGCACTTGTTCAACATACTCATAACAGCCCTAAATAGCCCTAGGCGCCTTTCGCATGTTTGGACCGCTAAAAACTCACGACAGTACGTGTCCTTGACGTTTTTACTTCAGGAACGCATCCCGTTTCTAGGTAGTGCAGTGTCCTTGTCTGAGTAATTAAGGGTTGTCTAGCTATTCTCCTTCTTTACCTATATATATAAATCAGTTCCGTAACTGACTGACTGACTGACTCACATATACTAACAGACCGAACCGATGGACCCAAAAGGGCTGAAATTTTGCATGGCGATTCTTTTTATAGTGTAGGGGTGCACTAAGAAAGATTTTTGAAAAATTCATCTCAGATTTTTTTAAATTAAATTTCTAAGCTGTTTTTGTAATATTCTTTAAAGTTTGCATTTAAAATAATAATATGAGGATAATAAAATTTATATCATGAGACAGATCATAAAAATTCCTTTAAAATGAAATCTTTTTTGAATCTTTACCTCCATTTTCTTTTTTGGGGGGGAATTTTTAAAGATTAATTTTCAGAATTAAATTTATTAAATGCTGATGACGTGATTTCTTTTCTGGTACTTTAAATTAATTTATCCCAAAAATATTAAAATGTAGTAAAATATATGGTCCTCGAACTGTACGATATTAACTGTACTATATTCTTTAGAATGTTCTATTAGATTTAATTTGAATATTTTCTTCTACATTTTTTGTCAATAAAATATCCCTTACAATTTATATATATATATATATATTTTTTTTTTATACACTCACTTACAAAAGTTAAACACCGAAAGGAAAATGTTAATTTCCCTTAGCCAATCTGAATTAAAGAAGCTGAAATTTGCTGCAAAGGTAGAAGGAAGTATGCAAATATGTTAGGTAACAGCCAATCACGGTTTTGCGTCGAGAAATATGCAAAACAGGCAGTCATATAAGAAGCCCGCATTGTGAAGGGTTACAGAAGACGCATGTAAGCACTGATGAAAGGTGTTTAGAACATTCGTACGATTTGTTTTCAAGCTAGACGTGTTTCTATGGCTTCCAGAAGACGAATGGAAGATTCAGAGCGCTGGCGGGCTGGCGTACACATTGAAGTTGGACATCTATCACAGATGTTGCTCTTTTCTTCGGCGTTCATCATTCCGTCATTTCACGATTATGGAAACAATATCAAACCAGCCAAACAGTTGTCCGAAGACCTGTAGCCGGTCATCCAAGGGTTACGACCCCTCGGAAGATCGATATATTGCTGTTGTAGCCAAGCGGAATCGAGATCGACTTCCACACGTGTGACGTCTATGTTTGCAGCGGCCATTGGTAAGATCTTCACTACTGTTCGTCGAAGGCTACACATGAATGGTCTGTACGCCCCGGTACCATGAGTTTATGTTCCTTTATCCGTCCAATCCAGAGGGGCACAATTAAAGTGGTGCCGGTAGCATGTGAATTGAACTGTGTCTGATTGGGGCAACTTTATGTTCACAGATGAGTTCAGATTTGCCGTACAACCCGATGATAAGCCTGTAAGGGTCTGGAAGGAACAAGGCACACGCAATCAGCTCAAGAACATCACCGAACATCACGCATTCCGCGGTGGAAGCATCATGGTCTGGACAGGGATTCCATTGGGATATCGCATCGACTTGCACATCTACAGGCGAGGCTCTGTGGCGGATGTAGAGTATCGAGATGAAGTCCTAGACCCCACTATGAAACTGTAGGCTGCAGCACTTGGTCCCTTTTTCGTTTTAATGGACGATAATGCCCGTCCCGATAGAGCTGCCATCGTTGACGACTTTCTGGAAAGTGAGGGGATTGCGCGTATGGAGTGGTCGGCTTACTCGCCGGACCTTAATCCAATTGAAACTCTTTGGGATGCCCTCGGCCGAGCTGTATGTAGACGCTTCCCATCTCCAGCCACTCTCAGAGATTTAGAAACTGCCCTACAGGATGAATAGCGATTACTGGACTCTTCGGTATTTGATCAAATCGTAACAAGCATGATCACACGCTGTACAATTTGTATGAAAGTGAGGTGTGCTCGCATACCCTATTAATGTCGGTTTTTGTTGTTTGTTTTGCATTTAAACAACATTTTATTAATGACACAAATATGGCGTCATCTTATAACTTATGAAAATTCAATATTTTTTTCCCTCTGTATGTAATTCTTTGTTTTGTTTCATGAATAAACATAGAGCTACTTACTTGCATCATTTCATGTCAATCAAAGCAGTACTTGTCCATTTTTGCGCATTTTATCGATCCGTGCTTAACTTTTGGAAGTGAGTGTATATATATATATATATATATATATATATATATATATATATATATATATATATATATATATATATATATATATATATATATGGCATTAATTGCGTACATTGATCATTGTATTTAATTTGAATGTATTTCGTGCGGGTTTTTAGCTAGTATTTTATATTTTTGGATTGCTCTCTGATGGTAGGTGATGAACCTTGCCTAAAACAACATGCTGCTTTATTTTTTGCAAGTTTTAATGTAAGTTTACAATACCAGCCTCGTGCTTTTGTTTGAATTAATGATGGAATACAAATTAATAGGTTTCCTATTTAGATTGGCTGATTTAAAAGATAAATCAATTTTATGTTCTGTAAAGTACGTAAATTGATAGCTAAACTTCGATGTTTTAAATCATTCCCACTAAATTATGATTTATTGCAGATAACATAGGTTTATTTGGGAAAACATATTTAATTTACTCATGTGTGAAATATTAGAATTTTAGTTTACATAAGTAAAAGGAAACCTCATGTTTTTTTTTTATCGTGATTTCAAAAAGTTTTACTAAATTTATTTTGTAGTTAATTGCTTAAGAAAAAATACTATTTGCTTAATAATTTCTTATATTCTCCAATTTTTTTACCTTATTACCTGGGTTCCTTCTTAAATAAAGTCTTTTTAAATTGTCATAAATCAGAAAATATTCAAAATGTCTTAAAGACTGACTGATCGTTAGATATTTCAAAGAGTTGCCATCTGCATCCTTATCCGGAGTGCATGCTTTCAATTTTTTTCCATTCATGGGTCTCTTTTATTTAGTGCTTGTAAATACTAAACTTTGTATTTCTTTCGAATCTGTGTATACTTATATATGCAGGTGAATTGCTACCTTTAAAAGGTTTTAGAAGAAATTTAAGCATATAACGAAGTAATGAAGTAAACTTTGCATAAATATTAAATGCACCAAAATTTCTAATCCCATTCAGTTTTCTTAAATCAGTTAACAAGTTACTGAGTCGCATATTTTTGATTCTATAGAATTTCAACAAAATTGCAGAACTTCTTCAAGTTTAGGATTCAAAGATAAATAAAATTGGTAAACAGAACCTTTTTATCTCTGAATAATATAATTGAATAAAGTGGATTTATTGCTAAAAGATGTGATAGATTAGATAAGTTGCCTTTTACTTATTTTAATAATTTCGGAACTTTCGAGAAGCTATTTACCACAAATCATTGAATGGCTTGAAAATAATCAGGTCAAACCTTAACGAAAGGATAGGGTATAGGAGTGTGTCTTGTTAAATTTCTGGACTATCATATTGCAATTTTGAAAGGAGCAAAATTTAATAAATGTGAAATTATGCGCTACACTGGCAATTGTACAGTTAGGCTATATCATTACAAATTGGAAAAATTAATGTTTTGCAATTTTATGCAATAACAGAAACATTAATTTCGTATCTGGTACACTAAGGTATCGAGAATTTATTTAAAATCTGCATATAACTGTAAAGTTTAATTTTTGTTGAATTATAAAAATTAAGTAATTTTCCATAAACTAATGAGAGATCTTATTCTGAAAAAGAAAAATAAACGTTGTAATTTAAACTTAACTTTAGGATAAAGATGATTTTGCTTTGTTAGCAGTATCTATACATTTAAGTTGCTAATCGATTCTTTGGGCAGTCCGTGATAGAAAACTACTGTGTCAATTTACTTCATTTTGGTCTTAAACGAAAGATTTTAATCTATAGATGTGTCAAATTTGGATTTTGTAACCGCAATTTCTAATAATAATCGATAATTCATAATTCAAAAATTTCTTTCTGCGAATGCACAGTGACATGTTTAAATCTGACTTTAGATACTTAGTAAGCATGAGGCCGCTTAAACAAGTTTATTTGTTTATTCCGAGAAATCTCTCTAGCTCTCTCTCGGCCATTTTTATTTTTAATTATGATTGTGAGATATAGAATTAATCCTGACGGATTACTGAGTAAACCTACCAAGTGTTTAGTTTGTCATTGAGTAACCATATTTCAATTTATTGGGTCAATAGTAATTTTTCAAAGTGTATATATATATATATATATATATATATATATATATATATATATATATATATATATATATATATATATATATATATATATGTGAGATTTAAATGAGAAACCCCTGGACACCTACATCCCTCTCCGACACGCGTCGCCACAGGAGAAACACCACTGACGTAGATGGTGACGCCACGCGTTGCCAAACGCGAGAACAGAACCTGGTTTAGATTCGAAGACGAGCGCTCTCGACGGTTGGCGCGTAAATGATGATGTTAAGGTGTTATGTTCTTTAAATGTTTACATGTAATTGTCCTTAATATTTTATTAAATGTGTTTTTGTTAAGTTCGACTCTTCATTGGAAGTTTCAAGGTGTGTGGTTCTTTATGTATATATATATATATATATATATATATAATTTAATAAGAAGAATACGCACACGCATGTATATATGCATGTGTATTTATATTACTAAACTGTTTTTTTATGTAATAGCAATATAACAATTTAAGAAATTACTCGATGATGTTTAAAGAACAGCTAAGCACGTAACAAGCAAAAAACTGAAAAGGAAGCAAAATAAAATAAGATTCCTTTCATATTTTAATCACATTATACATTTCTTATATTTATTTCTATCTCCCACCTTATTCAATTTATTTTTAAACTAAATGCGATTGATACAATTTAAGAGAAAAAAGCAAAGTATCGAATAACATTTTACGGCAATATCAAAACTCCGCTTTTCTTTTATCCCTTGAAGGAAGAGAATTATTCGAAACAGTATGATTTTACAAAGAAATAATCCTTTAAAGAAATCTGTTGCGATTTTTTTCCTTATATCAATGCGATTCTGCAAGCTGTTTTGCTAAATGATAAAAATCAGCTTATTTTTTTAAGTCTCATGTTGCATATGTTTTTATCATTTTTAACGATAGCGGGCAGAAGCGCGAAATGTATTTGTTGGTATGCAATTCAATATTAAATAATTGTGGTTCGATTACTTGCCTTGAACTACAGATCTGAACATTTTATTTCATCTGGGAATATAAACTCTGAGAATTGGTATTGCCCATTTACTGTCACATATGTCTTTTTGAGACCGCGAATGATAGCTTGAATATTTATCACATTTTTTGGAAAGTATGAAATTATCAGCGGACTGTTTGTATATGGACTCGCGGATTATAAGTAATTTTATAAGTAATGCATTAGTTTCACATACCGAAACAGAATTTTAAAGTTTCAGCTATAACTGATTTTAAGACATTAGCATGTATTTCAGTAATTCCTTTTATTAAACTAAAATACCATACATTTTTTCTCTCTTCTCACTTAGTGTTTCTTAGATATGAGGACATTCGTAGACTAAATGAGAACTAAGTAAACTGTACCTTGTGCACTTTGCTGTTTTTGGTTGTCAATGCCGGGTACATTGGGCACCGTGTAGGTAAACCAACACCAACCCCTGATACCACATCAATTTTGTCCAAGGAACCCCAATGGTGACATCTGGAGAGCTCATACCTTCACCCACCAGCTCTATCTTCATAGAATGACTTTCCGGTTTACAGATTTAAAGCGTCCATATCTTTGTAACATAAATTAGTTGTATTTTTCATGTGTAAAGGACGTTAGTCGTCCATGTGTTGATGTATTTTCAACATTGCTTTGTCTTATAATTTTCTAGCAGTGCTCTGTGCTCTTTGTTAGAACTATCGAACATGGCGTCCGTTTAGAGGACGATTGGATAGTGAATAAATATTAACCAGGATAAAAAATGTCTATTTTATTTAGAGTCTGGTCTTACTTTTTGCTCCAATCCTGTCTAGACACGAAGAAATTTAATGGCGCTCGTTGGGTTTCGAATTGAACATCCCAGTTAGCAAGGCCAGGCATTCTTAGTATGTCTCGATCAAGATTTCACCAATGGTTGAATGGCGTAGTAAGTTAAGAAGCCCTTAAGTGTAACTAAACAAATTTAAGTGTCGGGTTTAGCTTAATTAATTCTGAATCAAACACAATCTTGGCACTTTTTGAGCACCAGGGTTTCTTCTTACGCCTTAGTTAAGATTTCACCTATAGTTTAATGTCGTAGTAAGTTAAAAAGACCTTAAGTGTAACTAAACAAATTTAAGTGTCGGGTTTAGCTTAATTAATTCTGAATCAAACACAACCTGGGCCTTTATGAGCAAAAGGGTTTATCCTCATACTTAAGTCAAGATGTCGCCTACGGTGAGTTACGCAGTGAGAGAAGAAACTTCAAGTGTCACTAAACAAAATTATTAAGAGTCATTTTTAGCTAAAATAACTTAAAATCAAATACAATTCAGGCCTTTTATGAAGACCAGTCGTTGTCTTCACACGTTGGTCAAAATTTCGTCTGTGGTTAGTTACGTCGTTAGGAAATAAGATATGAAGTGTTACCAAATCAAATAAAACTTGGCGCTATTAATAATTAATAATAAATCAAAAGAAGGCCTTGTTAATTATGAGAACAAGACTTCCTATTGAAAATTCGGTCAAGATTTCGCCAATAGTAAGTTACGTATCGTGGAAAGAATACTTTAAGTGTTTCTAAATCCAATAAGTGTTGGGATTAACTAAATTAATTTAAATACTACAAAACCTTTAGCTGCTGCTACACAGGTGGGAAAAACAGCATCAGCTCCTGATGCACACCTTGCTTTATTAGCAACTAGCATGATAGAATCATAATTATCACACTCACCTAGACTTCCATTTACGGCTGTTTATATTACAACATTCTTAAAACGGTCAATTTCTGGATTAAGTGAATAGAATTGCCGAATTTGTCTTAACTGAAAAAAAAAAAGAATTATTACTTTGTAAAATGAATGTGGATTGAAACGAACAACTCAAAACATATACACAGGACTTGCTAAACCACGGATTTAAGTTTTGTTCTATGTCATTAACAATGGCTGTACAGGAAATATGCATAGTTTGTTACGTTAGTTTCTTGACACTTTATAATGATTACTTTGTGCTCCTGCATTGTATTAAAAATTCATATCCCCTTACATAAAACAAAATAAAACGTTTTTTCTTACACATTTCTCTGGATTTTTCACTATGCACACTTCCCTATAATAACAATTAGTAAAATTACAATGTTTATTACATTTTTAGCGACTTTTTACGTGTACATTGCATTTAAAAACACATAATTTACACACAGGTCAATCGATTAAAAATGGTAAGAGGAATTACTTTTTATACTTCCCTTCACATGTTTAATTGTGTATGCTTAATAATAATCTCTCATTAAAAATCATAAAAGCCTTTAGAATCAGGTATTATTTCAATCTTTATCAATATGCCTAGCTTCTGCGAGGTACTAAAAATAGTCTATTAAGTCCTGGAGACAAATGAGTTAAAATCGAATTAAACACGTTGTTCCCTCTCTCTCCTGGATGTTTCGTTATGGATGTCTACAAAATTTTGTGTCATAACTATCAGTGATTTTTTACGGATATCATTACCAGCTTCCCAAACTTTCTGTGCGGGAGGGGGGGGGGACAACTTAGATTTCAACCTGTTACCACTGCCGTCATTTTGACGGTTTCGGACATACTATTGAGCACTAGGTGTGTAGTTATGTTCTCAGGCTTCTGAAATTTTATGACTTTTTCTAATTTTACGCGAAATATACACACACATTTACAAAATTATATTTGATAGTAAAGAGGGGGAGATAATGTGTTGTATACCCACTAAGACTGAAAGCCGTCAATTTAACGGCAATATAGAAAACAGGCAGAAATCCTTAAAATAATACCGGAAAAACGTCCGTCATTTTTCGTTTCTTCCCCCTTTTGCAAATAGCAGAAATACTGGCTCTTCAGAAATATTGGTGTTGAAATATAAGGACTGCACAAACCATGCATATATCTTAACAGATAAACCATAACAGGTTTTCAGCTAGGTATACCTTCATAAAAATATATCTAAACATATACTAATTTATTATATATTCGTATGAAATAGTTCAAAATTTAAAGTAGCTAACGATTTTCTTTTTAAAAAATCATTAACTATTTTAAATTCTTTATTTCATTTTTAACCGTCAAAATGACGGCGTCAAAATGTATTTTCAATAAGAAAAAATTTCCCCTCATTCTACTGTTAAGACCAAGTAAAACACAAGTTTCGTTTACACTTTCTCCTATAAATCGCTTTGTCCCTGTTTCCGTATTGGGTATTTTTTAGATAAAATCCCCCAAAAATTATATTTGTAAACAATCTTTTATCATCACTGCAATCACTCTTTTCTTCTTAGGAATGATACTGAAAGCAAAGCTAAAGCTCCCTCAGCTGATATATTAAAATTTAATAAAGCACCTTCCCCTATTAAAATCAACTCTATTCGGTTTTTGACGTTTTATAGTATTTTCTAAAAGTATTCAGTTTGTTATAAAAATCTGTCATCTAACGGAATATAACCCAAACTGTCCTTTGGGAAGGTGGAAGCGCTGAATTCTCAAGTGACACGCACGTGTCGGGAAATAAATAGCTGATTATAGAGATTTATGATCGTAATTAAATTAAGTAAAATTTATATATTAGTTTATTGCGGAAATATTTAATTTCGGCGACATAGTATGCTAGCTGAAAGCAATTTTCCCTGGTTAATCCTACAGTAGGATTGTAATGACTTCTTGATAGGAGACGGAATTTCATCTCGGATCTCCAGATCAAGAGGTTCAGGTTAAATTTTTAGAACTATCCCGTAAATGTAAGGAAGTATTATTTTCAGCGATCCTGTGAGAAATGGAATCAACAACATAGGATTTAGCCACATTTCCGGAAATATTTACTGATTACTGGTTTCAAAATCTAGAGCCGCTGATTTGATACCTGCGAACTGAGGAGACCGTTATAGAGACTTTCGACAGCTGGAACTAATAGACTACTAGAAAGCTTTTGAAAGATATAAAGCCGTAATAAGTGACGGAAGTTACTGCACATAACACTTCCTCATACTACCAGAATAGTTCAGTTGGTAGAAAAGCAAACTCGAGGATAAGAAATGAGAGTTCATTTCTCGCTCTAGGCAAACGGTATGTTAGAACTTCCTTCAGATGTATTCTTCTTTACTCTTAAGGTCAAGAATGCTATAATATGCTTCTAAACAATCAGCAACATTTCCGGAAATATTTACTGATCACTGGTTTCAAAATCTAGAGGCGCTGATTTGATACCTGCGAACAGAGGAGACCGTTATAGGGAGTTTCGAACGCTGGAATTAACAGACTACTAGAAAGCTTCTGAAAGATTTAAAGCCGTAATATGTGGCGGAAGTTACTACACATTACACTTTCTCATACTACCAGGACAGTTCAGTTGGTAGAAAAACAAACTCGAGGTTAAGAAATTATAGTTAAATTATCGCGCTAGGCAAACGATATGTTATAACTTCCTTCATATGTATTCTACTTTACTCTTGAGGTCAAGAATGCTGTAATAGGCTTCTAAGCGATCAACCTTTCAGTGGGCAGGTGCCCCTAAAGGTAGATCTTGGGATGGGACAAGACTATCTATCGATGTCCATCCTCAGAATCCGTAATTTATGTTACCTTGCCACGCAAAATTTGACTGCTATTGTTTATAAAAAATATCTCGAATACTTCGCAATATTTGACGGGAGATACTGCACATAACACTTTCTCATACTACCAAGATGGTTCAACTGGTAGAAAAACAAACTGGAGGTTAAGAAATGACAGTTTAATTCTCGCTCTAGGTAAACTGTAAGTTAGAATTTCCTTCACATGTATTCTTCGTTTCTCTTGAGGCCGTAATAAGCTTCTAAACAATCAACCTTTTAATGGACAGTTGTCCCTGGAGGTAGATCTTGGGATGGGATAAGAACATGTATCGATGTCCATCCTCAGAATACGTAATTCATGTTACTAATACCTTGCCTCGCAAAATGTGACTGCTATTGCTTATAAAAATATCTCGTATACTCCGTAATATGTGACGGAAGCGACTGCACATAACACTTCCTCATACTACCAGGATAGCTCAGTTGGTAGAAAAACAAACTCGAGGTTAAGAAATGAGAGTTCAAGGCTCGCTCTAGGCAAACGATATGTTAGAATTCCCTTCATATGTACTCTTCTTTACTCTTGAGGTAAAGAATGCTGTAATATGCATCTAAACGATCAACCTGTCAATGGGCAGCTGTCCCTAGAGGTAGATCTTGGGATGGGATAAGAATATGTATTGACGTCCATCCTCAGAATCCGTAATTCATGTTACTAATACCTTGCAACGCAAAATGTGACTGCAATTGTTTATAAAAATACCTCGTATACTTCTCTTCTATTTCAAGTATGCTGATGTAACTATTTTTCCTATTTCGTATATTGAATATTTTTACATTTATTCGGTATTTGAAGTTTCCCGAATAAAATAGGCTGGTTATACATAAAATAAACCGATCGAAAGGCACAGAATATCAGTCATAAAAGAGACGAAAAAGATTAATAGTCAAAAAGGAATCAAATTTTCGTGAACAAAAACTGTTGACTTTGAAATTTAGGGAAACAGCAAATTGTTTTAAGGACTTATAAAATTACAAAAAAACGAATAGAAATTTTTAGTGTTATTTTTAAGTTAGTTTTAGCTTTTGCTCGTATTTTTATTTGTTAAACCTCAGCTGACCCTCTGATATCTATTCCGAAAACAGTATTTCTCCTCTCATATCTTTAAAATATTTAAATCGGATTTTCTTTAAAATACCTTAGATTTTTTCATTGATATGTAACATATATTAAATTTTTAAGGAAAATGGGTTATTCTTTCTGATTTAAATTTTTTTTCAATATATCCCTAAGACTCATTTTTTGGCCTGTATACGAAAATATATTTTTATTCAAAAAGTGTCAATTGACAGAGTGGTTTGTAAAAACGAGACCTGAAAAAGATTATAATATCAATGAGAGGACGAGTTTTGCCGATCTAGAGCTCCATGACTTCGTTGAAATTGGTTTTATAATGCGCCAGACGTTTGATAAGTGAAAATATCAAAAATAATTTTGTTTAGAAATTAAGTAAAGTCTGGTTGAAAATTTGAACACATCTGTTAACTGATGTGAGAAGAATGAAGCTGAATAGGTATTATTCCTTTTCTTTTTGGAAAAAGAAATAGATCAGACTGAAATTTATTTATTTATTTTAATTTCAAAAGTGTTTATTGACAGGGTGTTTAATAAAGAACACAGCTGAAAAATATTATAATAAGAAATATCGGTAGGGTTTTGGTGACCTACAACTTCATGGTTTAGTTGAAATTGTTTTCAAAATACACCACACGTTTGATAAGTTCAAATATCAAAAAGAGTTTTGTTTAGAAATTAAGTAAAGTGTGGTTGAAAATTAAAATACATCTTTTAACTGATGTGAGAAGAATGAAGCTGAATGGGATTAGACCAGCTTCATTCTTCCAAATTCCTTCCTTCATTCTTCCTGCTTCATTCCAAATGACATAGATCAAACTAGAATTGGTTTTATTTGAGTTTTCTTTATTTTAAAGGGTTGATTGATAGGATTTTTTTCTAAGGGGAAAATCTGATAAAGATTAAAGTAAAGAGGTGAAGGGTTTTGGTGAAGTACAGCTTCATGTCTTAGATGAAATTGTTTTCAAAATGCACCATACGTATGATAAGTGAAACTTTCGAGAAGAATTTTGTTTAGAAATTAAGTCTGGTATAAAATTTAAATACATCTTTTAACTGATGTGAGAAAATGAAGCTGAATGGGTATTATTCATCTTCCTTTTGGAGAAGAAAATAGATCAGTCAAGAATTGATTTTTTTTACGTGTTTATTGACAGGGTGTTTTCTAAAGAAGACAGCTGAAAAATATTATGATAAGAAATATCGGTAGGTTTTTGTTGACCTACAACTTCTAACTTAGATGAAATTGTTTTCAAAATGCACCACACGATTGATAAGTTCAAATATCAAAAAGAGTTTAATTTAGAAATTGGATATAAGTGCTGGTTAAATATAATTGTTAACTGATGTGAGTAGAATGAAGTTGCATAAGTATTAATCCTCTTCCTTTTTTCAAATGACATAGATCAATCTAGAATTGGTTTTATTTGAGTTTCCTTCATTTTAAAAGTGTTAATTGATAGGGGTT
Organism: Dolomedes plantarius; assembly: GCA_907164885.2. Taxonomy (NCBI): domain Eukaryota; kingdom Metazoa; phylum Arthropoda; class Arachnida; order Araneae; family Dolomedidae; genus Dolomedes; species Dolomedes plantarius. The sequence goes on from OU015497.1 coordinate 70,330,254, forward strand.
GTTTTCTAAGCGGACAATCTGAAAAAGACTAAAGGAAAGAGATGTAGGGTTTTGGTGAAGTACAGATTCATGGTTTAGATGAAATTGTTTTCAAAATGCACCATGCGTTTGATAAGTTCAAATATCAAAAAGAGTTTAGTTTAGAAATTGGATAAGTGCTCGTTAAATATAACTGTTAACTGGTGTGAGAAGAATGGAACTGCATGAGTATTATTCCTCTTCCTTTTTGCAAATGACATGGATCAATCTAGAATTGGTTTCATTTGAGTTTTTTTTTTCACTTTAAAAGTGTTAATTTACTGGGTTTTTTCAAAAGGGGAGAGCTGAAGAAGATTATAATACGAAAGAGCTGAAGGGTTTTGGTGACCTACAGTTTCATGGCTTAGATGAAATTGATTCAAAATGTTTCAACTGCTGTATCACCTTTTGAAAAAGCAAATATAAATAATCAAATATTCAGTGTTTAGATTACTTTATCAGCATAATTTATAAAAGAAATAGTTCTAATTCTCAAACTTAAAAGGGAGATGGTAATTAATGAGGAAAATTAGACAAGCTAAATACCATTTATTTAAATATAAATATTATTCTTATTAATTAACGTATGCAGTTAAGTAATAAATAAGCTTAAAGCCTGTTGGATGAGAGAGAAAATACTAGTTTATTTAGGCCAAAAATGTCCACTATCATTTCTTCCCAAAAGGAAAATATAAATAAATTCTGGAATTAAAATTTTTCCCATAAGGAAAGTAGTTTTTTTAGAAGATTTAAGAAAAATATCTAATGAATAAAGCACACAGAACAATGGGGGACATATGCAAACAGTAAGCAACCAACATTACTTAATGAAACTCTAAGTATGTTTGATGCAGATTTCAATCAACTAAAAGGATGGAAGGAAAATAACATTTAAAAAAAGAAACACAATGGAGCAAAATTATATAATTTGTTAAAAATGATAGACATACAGACAAACGTATTCTAAATATATATGTGATCACTAATCTAAAGTATAAGCTGCTTTCACTTATTTATCTGAAATTGGGAAACATTTGGATTCGGAAGAGCGAACACACTTATCTTGAGGATACATTCCCATACTTTAAACAAGAGATTTTGTTCACTTCCTTACTATGGAAACCCCATATAGGTCAGAAAATACATGCTTCAACAGGTATTCATAACCGAGACTAAGTTGTGGAAGCTCAGGACGCTTACCACTTTAGGACATGCTCGGCAACTGACAAATGGAGAGAACATCAATATATTGTTTCGTTTTCCTGGGTTCGATAAGATTGAATAAAATCTCTTCAGAGAGTGCACGCAAAATAAAATTTATTATTCTGTAAATTCTTCAAGCGCATACACAAATGCAAACTGAAAACACGTAACAATTGTCTTCTATACAGCAGAAAACTTTGAAAACTCAAGTCAGGATAACAGAGTCTTCAATACAATACTCTCCTACCGCGCTTTTAATACATTCAATTTTTAGCAGAAAAGAACACACACTGAGTTCCAATGTCAATGTCAGGTAGATATATAGACTTCCAAAGCGCTTACTATCGGTTAGCCAACTAGATATCACTAGATGATTCCAGAAAGGTCCAGAAGGTTGGCGACCATTTGACGACCAAAATAAGTTACCAAATCCATCGCCAATTAGGCGATAACTCTCATATTTGGTGAGATTACCATAGACTCGTAAAATTCGTAACAATATTTTGCAGCTTCTATTTCTTATACTTTTCAGAAAAAAAATAATATCCCTATGTGTTTGTAAATTATGTATAAACTATGTGTTTGCAAATAGCTTGTTTTTATAGTGCAAAAGTACTTTGAAGGAATAACTTAGGCGAAAGTGGTGAACAGTATGATAGTTCGTATGTTAAAATATGCATATAGAATGATACTATTGTAGTATGCTAGTATGTTAAAAAATAAGAAATGTATATCTGTATTTATGACACGTGGAACAAATTCGAAGGGACTAGGCAAGGAACATTACAGGGTTAACATTTTAAATAAAATGAAGGCATTCTTAATAGTAATTACATGAAATATATAGCACATCTAGATTACTTTTTCCCTTGGAGCCTCGTCTTTTATTCTATAAGATTTTTATTCTATAAGAATTTTGGTAAATTTTCAACTAATTACCTAATTACTTTCCAAGTATCCACACAGCTCTCAAATGACCGTCTATATCTGAAAAGTAATTAGCTGTTAAATAACTATGAGAGTTGAGTAGAAATTTTTTAATCGGTTTTAAATATTTACCAAAAATATATTTTTATATCTATAAATGGGCACGGTAAATTGACTAATGGAAAAGTAAAATAAAACAAATACGCTTATTCATTCTGTTGAATATATAAAATATATGTACCATTTTAGAGCACAAAGTTCAAGATAAATTATAGGAATTCACATAAAACTAATTTTTGTTTGAAAACATAAAATATGCAGTAAATGAGAGAGCTTTAAAAACATAAATTATGTCTTCAAAGACGCAATTCATAAAATGTTATTTACAGCTAACTACTCTTATGTAAACTAACTCTTAAAACTAGAAATTAAAAAGTAATTTAATTTTTATTTTGAGATAGGAATGTCACTTAATTTTTTTTCCATGCGAAAGAAAACAAGTTACTTTACTTTATAGTTTTCCGCTGGTTTTAAATGTGCGCAAAATGAAGAGTAGTTAATTTCTAAACGAGTCTCTTAATTAATTTTCTAGTAAAGGTTTATCTTAGTTAAATTGTAGAGAATTACTAAGATGTAATGATTTCAAATTCAACATATCTATTAAACTTACATTAAATATTTCACATTATGTTATAGTTTGTTTAAGTATGCTCTTTAATAGACTTATAAATTTAACGTTACCTTTAAAGGAAAAATACATTTTAAAGTCAGTGCTATTTAACAAAAATTCTTAAAATGAAAAATGTATTTTTTTAAATAACCATCCGCATTAAAAAGGTTACATTGTTTCCAACTGATCTATGTGAATACTCAATATCTCCCCAAAACATCAACTACGGATTAAACCAGTGGCTGTCAACTGGTCCCTACCACCCACTAGTGGGCGATTCAAACTTTCATGGTGGGAGGGGAAATTTTGCCCGTTGTTACAATTTTTTTTCGTCCTCCATGTATCGAATACACTGCTAACACATTCACGAGTTTGATTTTTTAAAATATGCTTTTGCAATTTACTTTTGAATTCCATCTCTAACCTTGGATTACAGGTAATAACTCACCGGGCACTTTTCGAAGTATACTCGTGGACGAGGGAGCAACGAATTAGCTCCGTAGCCATTCGTAGCTATTTATGTACATATATACATAAAGAATAAATAAAAATATAAATTTAAGTGCATATTTTTTCAAACCCTCCCCTCTAAAATTTACTTCGCACCATCGCTAAATTGAGTCACTGTGGAAATGCACCTGTGGCGGTTAAGAAACTTTGCTTTCAACAAAGATACAAAAGTGGGCGCTAGGTATTAAATGGTTGACGGCCCTTGGATTAAACCGTAATCGTTCAAGGAGACTGGGGAATAATTAACCACTGGGCTTTCCAACATGATTGAACTCCCTCTACTGAATTCAACAGGTGCATGACAGAAATAAAATATCCAAAATTGGAATTTCACTAAATACAAGCAGAAGTTTGTGTTAGTAAGTCTGATGCTTACTCCACACCAACGGCGACGGAGACGAAAAATCGTGTATCTTCGTTGTTGCGCATGCGTATTACAAACAAATTTTCACTCCCCCGCTTCTTCTCCGTCTCTTGTCTCTGGAGAAAGTTCTTGGAGAAAGTTCAACTTTTGTCTCTGCCGCCCTGCTCGACAGCCAATCAAAATAGAAAGATTGTGGCTCTCACTCACTGACCGAACCGATACACTTTTATGCGCATGCGCAAATAAATTGTCTCTTCTCTCCCGTCTCCTTGCGGTTTGAAGGCTTTTGTGACAGCCACAGAGATAGGTAGCAAAATGTGTCTGTCTTTCGTTGCTGTAGCCGTTGGTGTGGAGTGTTAAATATCCCCAGCTTTTCTTTCAAGTCCTTTCCTTTTTGTAATCTGAAAATATTCATACTTTATTTACATTTCTAATTTTTCTGATGTATCCGCATTCTTCTGTTTTTTGGGATAGTATCCGTCATATTTGTTTATTCCAAACACACCTCTCTGATAAGTTTTGATGCGAGCACTTGAACCTGAAGCACGGATGTTTGGAATAAGATTAAGACTAATCCAGTTGTGAAACTTCCATGGTATTGTGCAAATATATTTTACTTTCATACCTTTATTGGCTAAATAAACGCTTCTTTAACATCTGTCCTTATAATTTTCAGAGATTGCACTTTTATTGTTATGTCCTCCATGAAACTCATATATTGTGTTGTATGACATAACCGGTAGAGTTGACTCTACATGCTCTGAAAATTATGAGGGCTAAAAATACCTTCATGGCGGATAAATACGCCAAAGGTAGGACTATTTGCCCACTATGAATGATTCTTTATAACAGAGTTTTTTGTGCAGTTTTAATATAATGACTATTAATTTCACATAACTTATTCTTTTTTTATTTTACGAACTAAAGGAGGATTCATAATGTGAGTGAAAACTACCTCCATGGTTACTAAGTATGCCGAAAGTGGACCTCTAGCATTATTTTGGGGGCAATTTTAACATAATGAATATTATTTAGAAAAGACAGAGGTTACTAAATATGCTGAACTCTTTGACCTCTATAAGTATTTTGGGGGCAATTTAAGACAATAAATATTATTTTGAGAAGATCGAGGTTACTAAGCATGCCGAGGATGGCCCTCTATAAATGTTTTCGGGGCAATTTTAACATAATGAATTTTATTTAGACAAGACCGAGGTTACTAAATATACTCTTTGCCCTCTATAAGTAAATTGGTGGTAATTTTAAAACAATGAATATTATTTTGACAAAATAGAGGTTTCTAAGTAAACCGAAGGTGATCCTCTATAAGTATTTTGGAAGCAATTTTAACATAATGAATGCTATTTTGACAAGACGGTTTTTTTTTTTTTTACAAATTAAAGGAAGAGCCATAGTAACGGTGGAACCTACTTCCAAACCTGCTGAATACGCCAAAAATGGAACTCTTTAGCTCTAAGTGATCCTACATATTATGAAATTGGGGGCCATTATAACGTAATAAATATCAGTCTCACGAAAACCGGTTTCTTTATATTACGAATTAAAGGAGGAATGCCACATATCATTACTTTGTACGATAAATAAATATTGAATATCTAAGTATATTTATCCTATTTACAAATTTCAATAAGTTTTAGGGAATTACGAAAGTTTAAATAAGCACGAAAAGCAGTGTAATCAAATTTAGGTTTATTTGTAATTATGGGTAGTACAAACATTCATATACCGGTTAAGAATATACTTAAATTTATGTTTAAAGAAATCGTTTCTATAAGCTGAAATGTACAAAATTTTGTTTAATGAAAATTGGATATTTGCGATGTAAATATCATAAAAGGAATAAATATGCCCTAGTATCGTAGTGAAGTTTACCAAGAATGATGCATTATAAATCTTTCGTGAAAACATATTTCCAATTTTGGGGAAGTGAAACACGCTATTTTAAATATCATATCAAGTACTAAATCATTGAAATTTTAATATACGACCGTTTCTCAAAATAAATGCTTCCTGCAACCTTAGGTAAGTTTATTATTGCACTGTTGCTCTTACTTCTTATTTCTTTTCTGCTGCAACAAATAATACCTCCGAAAGAGGTTTAATTAAAACTGCAATATTCAGGGAAAAGTCGCTTGCGCGAAAATTTTGTCCTGTTACTTTATATTTGGCAACGGGTGGTATATATTACCCATCCCGCTAAGAAATAATACACAAAATTTTATCTGCGTTTCAAATCCAATACACTTTAAGCAATATTGGAGCAGGGAAAGGCTTTTAATATCGCGCTATTCCTCAATATAGAACAAGAACTGCTAAAACCTTTATTAATGCATAAGACTTTTCTTTCAACCTACCATCTAATAGAAGATGTTTGTGTGTGTGTGTGTGTGTGTATATATATATATATATATATATATATATATATATAAGTTAGACAGAGGGAAAGGTACATAGATACAGATATAGTCAAATTGAAAGTATCAGAGATAAATCTCTTTGTATTTATGTCCATAATATATTTTACTGCCCTGCATATACAATAGTTACACGCAATATTTCTGGAAGCTAGAAATGAGTTGCTGACAGCCATGGGTCTCGAACCATCCATCTACACATGGGATTACAGTTTCTCGAAACATCATAGTTCTTTAAGTCTAAATTTGAAATATTCCCCCATTTTCTTTCAAGCCATGTTTTTTTCGTAATTGAACATATATATATATATATATATATATATATATATATATATATATATAATGAAAAAACGGATACTTTACGTACTAATAACTTTGACTATGTAGAGTACACGAAACACGAAAATGTAGACAAAGCCAGAGTGGTAATACTTCTAGTAGACCGGTACAGGAGATGGAATCACACGTATACACTTGAGGAAAGAACAGGAACACGATGAACACTTGAAATATTTTATTCCATGGAACCAAACTTCAAGATATCCGAGAAGATACACAGCTATACATAGTTGAACGAATTGGCACAAGTTGACGACATGATGTTTGACAATAACGTCAACGGACAGCCCATAGCTGCGTAGGCTTGAGTATCGAATACGATTACATCCTAATATATTTTGGAGCAGTACGCGGACAGCGAGCAAGGAAGTAATGGACAACGCCAAGTAAGAAAGGAGGGCGAAAATGCTCCGTCTCACCTTTTATGCTGAGTAACTTCGGATTTTGCCGCAAGGCTTAAAATTCTTTTAATTCGTTGACCCCGATCACGTGGTATTTCTTCAAAGGGGGATCGAGATCACGGAAGTCTAAAAATAACTTTCCCGAGCATGCTTTAAAGAGAATATTAGGTTATTTTCATTTCGATTTTCGATTTCGTTTTTGAAATAGGGCTGGTTTTATTGAGGAAAAATTAAGATATTCGTTAGCTATAGGACAATTAATATTAGTGGGACGTTATAATTACACACACACACACACACACACACACACATATATATATATATATATATATATATATATATATATATATATATATATATATATATATATATATATATACACTGCTTGCCACTGTAAATGCAACACCCTGAAGGAAACATGCAAATAACATGAAATTTACAACATGCATTAGCGGAGGTGAGATATGCAAATGATTAGAATTTCAGCGCAGACGCACATCACGCGCGCCTGTGGCGCCACTTCAAGCGCTATTTAAGGCTTGGAGATTTCGACGATTTCAAGTTCGGAAATTGTGTTTTTCTTGTGGTTTTTTCAAACAAACGAACAATTATGCCTCGCGAAAATAGCGATCATCTTTTGATCAAGTATCCGAGTTCAACAGAGGAAGGATAGTCGCCTACCGAGATTGTGGATTATCTTTCAGGGAATTCGGTAGTCGTGTTGGACGAACCCAAACAACTGTAATGCGGATAGGTGATCGTTGGATGCAGGAGGGTACGACGGACCGACGTGTTCGATCGCATCCACCTTAGCGCACCACTTCGCATGATGACAGGCAAATTGTGCGCATGGCAGTGACGGATCGCTCAGTCACATCACGAACCATAGCACAGCACATGCAGTCTGTAACGCATCATCCAGTGTCTGCGCGTACCATTCGACGCCGATTACAGCAGAGTGGTCTGTCCGCAAGACGTCCATTCCTTTGTCTACCCTTGAAGCAGAACCACAAACGTTTCCGCCGCCAATGGTGCGATGACAGAAGGATGTGGACGGCAGAATGGAATGAAATTGTCTTTACTGACGAGTCACGCTTCTGTCTGCAACACCACGATGGTCGCATTCAAGTCTGGAGACACCGTGAAGAGAGGATGCTGAACAGCTGCGTTATGCACCGCCACACTGGTCCTGCACCGGGTATTATGGTATGGGGCGGTATTGGATATCACTCTCGCACACCTCTAGTACGCATTGCCGATACTTTAAACATCCAGCGCTACATCTCCGAGGTGTTGGAGCCAGTTGTCCTTCCTTACCTTCAGGGCTTGCCCACAGCCATATTTCAACAGGATAATGCGCGACCACACGTGGCACGCATTGTCCAACGGTTCTTCGTCAATCGCCAGATTGAATTGCTTCCCTGGCCGCCTCGCTCTCCGGATCTTTCGCATATAGAAAACATGTGGTACATTGTTGCTCTACGATTGACCCAGATTCCATCCCCAGCTGCCACAGCAGATCAACTTTGGCAACGTGTGGAAGCTGCATGGTCTGCTGTACCCCAAGAACTCATCCAAAGTCTCTTTGAATCAATGCCGAGGAGTGTGGCAGCGATGATCTCCAACAATGGCGGCTACTCTGGCTACTGATTTTGGCAGGAACCACACTTCACAGAAGTCTATAAATTTAATCATTTGATACTTGGTCAACATGTTATCTACAAAATAAATTTTGTTGTGATATCTCTTGTCTTTCTTGGTGTTGCAATTTGGGTGGCCAGCAGTGTATATATATATAAACATAAATATATATATATATAATGAATAATAAAAAAACCTAATTATTTATGTATTTTGATATAATGCAATGTTTTTGTTAGAGAAAAAAATTCAACCCAGTGTACGTTTGTAAATTTTACAAAATGACACTCTAAATTATACCTTTGAAATAAAAATCATCAATATAAGGGATCCGTAGGATTTAGAGATATGTATGTCCTTTGCGTTTAAATTAATATAAACAATCTTTGACGTCTTCTTCTTTTAGGAACTTAAAAAAAATCCCTTATTTTAGTGATTAGTTTCCTCAATCTTATATAATTTTTTTTTCCTATGAGCCATTTTAAACTTTTGAAACAGTTAAATGCCATTTGGAGAAATACTCTGGAAAAAAATGTCGTTGAGTTATTAAAAATATAGATTATAAAAAAATGGCTTATAAGTGAAAATTTTTTTTTGAGTGAGAAGATATCGAGATGAATGAAGTAACTTCTGTTTTTCTGCTTTTCAAGATTTATTTTTATACCCGAGGCCTCCTTAATTATCTTACTTCTTCAAAATGAGTGTCTGTATTATTAGTATGGCCCGTTCGCTATTATGAAGTCATTATTCCTTAACTATTCATAGAAATGTGCTAGGCTTATTTTTTAATGCCAGAATTGCTGCAGGAGATAGATTTTTTTCTTTGTTGACTATGTAAGATAGTAAAGTGTCAGTTTAATTTCTGGTTAATTAAAATTCTCGTTAATAGTTCCGGAAAGAGATTTGCAAAAAACTGGCATATCACTTTTTTTTTCATTTTCAATACTTTATAGTAATAAAAATAAAAAGATAAGCCAGGATTCACTTAACAGTATATGGAGTTTAATAGTAGACCTAGCATATCCAGTGTCAGTAAAATTTGACCTTCAGCAAACAACACCAAATTATGAAACAGTATATAAGGAAACAGAAAAAGTGACTAATATGAATTTTCCTTCCAAAAAATTTTTCTCATAGGTATCTATATTCAACTTCAGGGATTGACTGGAAGTAAAATTGTCTTAAACCGTAGATTAACCTGCTTACCTATTTACGTCTCCTATACGGGGTTTTTTATGTTCCTAAAAGAAAAAGATGTCAAAGATTGTTTATATAAATTTAAAAACAAATGAGTTACATTTCTCTAAATCCTATGGATCCCTTATATTGATGATTTTTATTTCAAAGGAATAATTTAAAGTGTCAATTTGTAAAATTTATAAACGTACAATGGGTTTGAATTTTATTTTCTAACAAAAACATTGCATTATATCAAAATACATAAATAATTAGGTTGTTTTTATTATTCATTATATATATATATATATATATATATATATTATACTGGAGGCACTCTCTTCGTATGGCACAGGGGTCCTTCAATCATTGTAGATACTCAGTACAGGAAACTGGGGACACTCTCTTCCTCGGGCTTTTTTGCATGGGCCACGGCTTACATAACTGTCATCGGACGTGCTTCGTACATAATCGCTAGGTTGATACTAACTCTTAACTACTCTTCTTGAGGCGTGCTTCGTACATACTCGTCAGGTTGGTACTACTTCTGTCTCTAACTCCTAACTACTCTCCTTCTTTTTTGCCTCTTCTATCTTATTTCAGATTCTTTTTCTCTTATTAATTCTGGTTCCGCCTCTTCCAATTCCATTGGCCATATTATTACCATGGCATCGCAATTCGTCCGTGGCTGCCTCTTCTCAATCCCTTTTTCACCCATGTGCATCGAGAGCAGGATTTATAAAATTCTTCTTCTTCCTTAGCACTTCCAATGCTCCGACATCAGCGAGCAGGGTGGTACGTTTTATAACCATCATAAATTTATGTCTTTCCTTCTTCTTTTCTTCTATTCCTTGCAACTCATTCTACAGAACTTTTATCTTTTATTTCTTCCTACTAGCCCAATCTTCTATCTTTTGTAGTTTCGGTTTATTGTTGGCTTTTCTCCTCTTCTCTTTTATTACCCGCCATTTGCTTCTTACCCCTGTTTCTTCCTTATATTTTGCAATTATTTTACTTCATCCCGTAATTTTCAATTCTCCTGCCCTTGGCCTTGACACTATTGTCATATCCCTATGACATATGTCATGCACAAAATAGAATTTTAGTTGGTCCAGGGCACAAAATTCTTCTAATTTTCGAAAAAAAAATTATTACATTAAAACATTTTGTGTTATTTCCTGCTTAAAATGACGCTTAAATCATGTTCCCATCTTAATTAGAACAGGAGATATTATTATTATTATTATTATTATTATTATTATTATTTGCAACATTCTAATAGTAGCCAATCTGTGTTTAAACCTGTAAATGCGTTTTTCGGCGTGATTCGATTTTCAACATTTCTCGTCTTTAAATAGTTATAAGTCAAGAATAATTAAAGATAAATGATTCAAACTTGGAACATGTCTTTTTCAATTATTTTATTTTGATTCTGAGTCAGCAAATTTGAAAAAGAAAATATTAACTATTTCAAATATGATTTTTTAAAAATAAGTTACATCATTTAAAAAAAATATTTTACTCTAAATATTTTTATTTTTTAAATTACTATTTAAAAAAAAGCTGATTCTAAACTTATATATTTCTTTTTTAATTAAATGAAAACATTTTGAAATTCGACAAACAATATTTCGAGTGATACAAATTTTAATTTACCCCACTTTTTAAACAAATTTTAATTTTGAATTTTTTAACAAATTTTATGAGAAGTTTTATGATGTGATTTTGTTTACAAATTATATGGTTAACCATCACAAAAAAATTCTAAATTTTAAAATAATAAATAAAAAAATATTTTAAATGTGTCCAGGACCCCCTTAACCTTAATAAGAATATATGTGTTTTTGATTTTTTTCTAATTTTGAAAATATATAACCTACTATGATTTGGACCGCATATTTAATAGAGAAAAATATTGTCTGTAGGCATAAGTGAATTATTTATTTATGTCCTTAAAAATCAATAATGTCATATTTTAAATCAGTACTCTTTAAAGTAAGTATTCAGATAACCTAAGCACTCTCGCAGACGGTTTTACTTTTCACTGTCGTTTTAAATTATTCAAAGGAAAATTTCCTTATGTATGTACTATGCAAATATTTTGCCGTATGTTACCCAGCTGGAAATATTCATAACATATCATTTTAAGGGAATATATTTCCTTTCAATATTTAAAATACCCAGGCTTGAGATAGTTGAAGTTAACTTAAAAGACAATTTTTTTAAAAAATGTCTTTCGTGAATTTCCCTAAGTTTTAATGTACTAATGCGGGTAAGATTTAAAAGTAAAATATATGAATAGACAAAACGGTGAAGATAAAATCAAACTGGAAATTTTGACTCGGATATTCAATGTTTAAATTTTTTAAATTTCAAGATTTTAATTTTAAATACTGTTGATAATTTTTGAAAATTACGAAACAAAGTCTGCAAAAGACGGTATGGCGAGATTATTTTCGACCAGGAAAGTGATAATTTAGATAAGGTCGTGCTTATAACATTGTTTATTTTACGTAAATAATCTTTCCTGGAAATGGCATTACTTTGCATTTTAAAGTTGAAAAGTTTAGAATATGGAAAATATTCCATACAATTAAAACATACGGAAAAAAAATTATCATGAATTACTAATAACTTAAGAAAATATACATGTTTCATAATTGTAATTTTGTTTTCCTCAAATTCTTTCACCCATATTATGTGCACAGAAAAATCGATGCATCAGCTTACAAAATAATGCATAAATTTAGGTATAATATACTCGCTGATTTAAAATTTTAGTTTAATACATATATATGATTTTTTATTTGATTTTGAAGTTTTTCTGCGCATTCTTCCAGTCGTTCACGGGGCACAAATTAATAAAATGTCTAGACAGAGTTTTTACTATTTTTACTTCTCTGACTCATTTCCCATTAGGTCATCATTACTCATGAGAAACTTTACAAGAGATTGTTGCATCCACGGTCCTGTTTTATAAACCATGCTATCTCTTTGAAAATTAAACTTATTTCTGGTTATCAGTATTGGTATTTGGAAAACAATTTTTTAAGGAAGTGACTAACATTGGTTGGTATATTTTATTGTGGTATGAATTCGTAACACAGTCATTGTAGATGACTAACTTAGGATGCTACTTAAGTAAAACGATTTTTTATATGGACAAACATTATTATATTCTACAGTATTTTCCATTTTTAATGTGATTTTTCCAATAAAAGTCGATATAAGTTACTCATAGCATTAAAAAAAGTGTTTTTATGCTGTGGCGACCAGAGTACGCCAGAGTTTGGAACTCGCAGAATCACCGACATCTGCAGAGTTTGGTTTGTTATCGTCAGTCAGTAGGAACCCAACTGAAGTCTTTCAATAGAAATAGTACCATTATTACCTTTAATTTCAAGAGTAAAGAACTTGTCTGCTCGTTTCAAAACCTTGAATGGACCATCGTAGGGTTGTTAAACAGGCTTACGGATACTGTCCAGTCGAACAAAAGCGCGGAATGAACGAGCAAGTTCCCGGTGGGTGAACACTCTGGGAGTCGAGTGTGATGACGCAGGAACAGGTCTCAAAGTTCGCAAGTTCACTGGACCTTAAGACTTTACAAGTGTTACTACTAACTCACAAGTCTTACTACTCACAAGTCTTACTTTTCACAAGTCTTACTACTCACCCTACGAAAATGGTGATCCCGGTCGTTGGCTGAGTTTCAAGCAAGTCATCTGCTGTGTGAATGTATAACCAGTGCAGAGCTTTTTTCTACAGGTCATTTTGTTTACGTAAAGTCACAACTACACCTTTTTTTTCCTCTATCTACTCACAATATAATGTTTTGTTAATTTTAGCTTACAAATATTTCACTACTTTGAATGTTTAAAACTTTATTTCATCAATGTACAAATTAAAGGAACGGATGAAATAATAATTTATTTCACATAGGCAAATTGAAAACATTAAATAGTTATGACGATTTGTGTTTTTCCCCCGTGGTCCATAATTATTTTTTCAGTTGTCATAACTAAAACTAAAGAAAACTCTAAGTCTATAAGGTCTTAAATCTAATGCTTCTGTTCCATCACTTCAGATAATGAACAACATCTGATTATTCACAAGCTCCTGTTCAAACAATCTCAAATTTTGCAGTATGAATTTTATCACCACGCTAGCCATTTTTAACTGCAAAATCACTCTAGTCCTGCCATTTGTTTTCACCAACCTGGAAGAACAGGTCACAAAGAAAATGGAAGAAAAGTAAGGTTTCTTTCCCCATGTTGACCATTGATATCACAGGAATATTTAGCCTTCGTTAAAACTTTCTGCATAGGTTAACCTTACTAATTATTTCTTACAAAGGTTTTGATCAGAATATAAGACCAAAGGGCTCTATAATCGTTTAAACTCAAGATCCAAAATTGTTCACCAAAATTCATCTAGCTTCCCTTGAAAAAAAAAATTCCTAAAATATTTTGATCAAATATATGCCATAATTACACAGTAACCTCAGAATAAAGAGTATTTAAAATGACTGATATTTAATTACACACTATAAATAGAAAATAATTTCAAACGAGATAATGTATAACTTGTAACGGTGTAAAAATTATTAAAGATAAACTTGGAATTTCAAAATATCATGTACATGGGATGAAACCTACGTATTCAATGGCATACATATGTTTACTATTAAGAGGATTTTATAAAGAAATTGCAATAGTTTTTTACTCGATATTGCAACAAAATACCAGCTTTATAAATAAAAGCGACTACGGAACTCCCAAAATTCGCTGTTGAACACACAACTCAGTTACAGACTATAAAAAAGCTAGTATTGTTGAAGAAATTTCTCAAAAAAACTTTCTCAACACTATTACTCGTATATTAAAGAGGATATTTCAAAATTTGATGCTAAATTTCCAACTTTATTCACGTTCCTCTCACAATTACACGAATATCGTTTTGAAATAATGATTCCGGGTATTAATACTTTACAACTGAAGAAAATATCTTAAGCAAAGTATAACATTGTGATGCGGTCATGTTGTAGAACTAAAAATTTACATTTATTACTTAAAATTAGAAACCAGAATGTTTTGCATCATCGCTTTTCGACATGAGTTTACAGATGAGAATAGAGGAATAAAATCTACTAAATGCTCGGGCTTACCCCTGCCCGAAATGAACCACCATTAAACAAAAACCGTACTTCAATTAGAATCTTTAACCCGGAAACCCACCGCTATCTAATTTCAACACGGCGCACTAAACTGTCTATTTAAACTTCCTTTGACTCAAATGCGCTTGGCTGGAGAGCTTGTCGATCAGATGCAGTCTGCTTCATTAACCCAGTATGGGCCTTCGCAGCTTCGTTAAGGGGAATTCCGTTTGTCTCACCGGTGATTTAGTCAATAACTGCCTCATTCTCTCTCTACGATATACTTCCTTATGAGCATACTGTTGACAATTCCTGCTCGCGTTGTCACACAGGAAATTGTAAATTTTAAGGGAGACGTGGTAGAGAGAGTAAAGATAACAAAAAGACGAATTAAACAAAAAGGTTGTTGAGTGGGATCCTCGTTTATAAAATGGATGCAATTTATCACTGTAGGATATATAATCGACAAGATCTCTCATTTATATGAAGTATAATAATCTAATAATTAAGTAACCTCTATTTATTATCCGTAGAAATTTACATTCATTTGTTGCTCTCAATTTCTTTCCATGACTCACATCACTATTTTGTACTATAAGGTAATTAATTATTATACAACGCAAACGCAACAGTTGTGTAATTGACAGGAATTTGGAACCTATTTAGGAGATGTGCGGCTTTAAAATTACCAATGTTTTCCATTGCTTCCATAATAAAGCTTCAAAACTTAAAAAAAATATAGTAAACTGTTACGGTAATTTCTCAAAAATCTTTATCTTTTCACTGTCTCAGTACAATACTTCAATTTTAAAAGTGGATATTCCATAAACGTATGCTATTTTTCTCACCTTACCCAAAACCTTGCCTGAAGTGTTCTGTCTCTTTGAAATCATGATTTCAGATTTTAATACTCAAGGGAATTTCACGAACTGATAAGAATTTGCAATTATTACTGAATATTAGAAATCAAAATTAATGGCCATTAGATTTTAACTTACAAGTCAGTATGAAAGGAAGATGAAAATATATGAAATGAACCTACAACAATATGAAATGAAACTACGACTGACCGAAAGTCAGTCCTCTGAACAATAATTTTAAGTTAAGTTGGAAACTGTAATACCATGTATTAGCTTCTTGCTAATTCAAAGACAACTGGTACTTATTCGTCCACTTAAACTTTCTTTAATTCAAATACGCTTGGCTTTAGCTCTTTAAGATCATGTGGAGTTTGCTTTATTAGTCCTGTAGAGGTGTCCGAAGCTTGGCTATTTAGGAGATTCTGGTTGCTTTCTTGATTATATCGGTTATAAACACGACATGCTTCCTTCTTAGCATATTTTTGACAGTTCTCTGACAGCACGAAAGATAAAAAGTCTTCCTTATTAGCATACTGTTGGCAATATTTCTCTCGTTTCAAAGGAAGAAATTTATAAGTTTACTTGATAGTACCCATCAAAACTTGATGGTAAAATACAAATCGTTATAAAAGTACTATTAAAAGTAATATTAAAAATACAATAATAAACAGAATTAAAAACATTATCATCGTAATAGAATGCTTTACGAAAAATCACATGGAAGCCACGTGTGTTGGCAATTTAGAAATATTCAATTAAACACTTTTAAAAATATAAGAAAATTTTGCGGTTATGTTAGGTTTTCGCGTTTAAAAGCACGTTCCCATACAGACAGTTTTAAACATAGCACTACGCATGCGTCGAGTTTGCAAGTTTCCGAAAATACTAAATTTTACATTGTAATATCTGGTGAAAAATATATATATTATATGGTTAAAATATAAATATATATATATTAAAAAAATAATATGATGAAAAACTGCTTTACTGTGAAAATTATTGTGATTCAATTTTTCTTAAATTAACGATGATGAATGAATGACTCACTCGTGTTTACATTTTAAAGTTCTGAGTATATAAAATGAATACTTATTATTAATTTAATTGAAACACTATGATAACGCGAAATATGGTGGGAAAGATATAATTCCCTAATGAATATAAAAATCACAACGAAAATACGTTACAATGAAAGGATATGAGCACAGTTTTAAACGGTGGCGAGCTATATTTGAAACTGTCATAACCATTTATTACAGCCGTCTAAAAATCGAAATGAAGTTGATTTGTGTCGATTTTACGTTGTTTCTACTAAATTATTTGGGTTTAAATAGCAAATAATCTTTTTGAACTTTACTTTTAACTTCTTAAGACAAACTCATAAAACACAATGGATGCCATAGGCTGATATACAGCATGTCCAGCCAAGGGGTCCCTGATTTCAAAATTAAAAATCTCGAAAACAAAGATGTGTAGAAGAATGCAATAAACGGTATGTTTATCGTGGAAGCTGTAAGAATTTTATACAATAATTTTCGAAATAGTTACAAACGCTGCCTAACAGATGGCGCTGTTAGCAGGCTCACAATAGTGCATGGATTGGCCTAAATATTTGCCGGACCGGAGTATTTGTGACTATTTTTTATGGGACTCATTAAAAGATACTGTCTACAGGAGCTATCCTACCACGCTGGACGAGCTTCAATCGGCGATCTGTGTAGCAGCTGAATCGATTTCTGTCGAGACACTACAGAGTGTGATGGCAAATTTTATTGTTCGTTTGCGCCACCTCCGTACAGCGAATGGTGGACATTTTGAAAATATTGCCATGTACTGATTGAAAAAGCTGCTTGCAAAGTCTACGAGTTTATTTATGCATGCTGATACGAATTGTAGAGCGCCATCTGTTAGCAGATTCTGTAACTATTTCGAAAATTAGTGTGTACAATTCATACAGCTTTCACGATAAAAATACCGTTTGTTGCATTCTTCTACAGATCTTTGTTTTCGAGATTCTTAAATTTGAAATCAGGGACATTTTCTCTGGACACGCTGTATTTATGAAGCGGTCGCTCCGGAAGCGTTCATGACAGATACATACACAGAGCACGGCAACTATTAGGGGAATTAATGGCGTGGTATTCCGAGTATTTTTGACAGAAAGAAAAATTTAACACAAAAATAGTGACTTATAAAAATATCAAGTACTACACTACATACATTTCAAAAATATGTTCAGTTGGTCATTATAGAAAACATAATAAGCGTGCTTTCATGACTCATTTATGCGAAGCATAATGAACTAACACTTAACTGTACTTCCACTTATGTTACTTTAAAAATTTACGCACAGCTGGTGCTGAAATTCTTGTCACAACCCAGAAAAATCCTTCCCTACCGGTAAGTAGTTAATTATTATATAATATTTTACAATATGTATGACAAAATGCTTTCTCCTTTCAAACAGTTTTAATGAACTCCAGATTTAAAAATTTAACAGAAATATCTTGTAAGATCATTTAGTTCACCTCAATAACCAGTACATTAATGCATAATATATCTCAGCTCTTGTAAATCTGTTTATTAATATTCCCCAATATCAACTTTTTTGGGGGGTTTGAGTGCATTACTAACATCTCATAAGCGATCCGGCTGATTAATATACTTGCATTACTGAATCAGAATGCCTCTTCTTTTTCCGATAGCAGCAGATTACTTCTCTTAATGGTAGCTTCTCTTTAGTGATTGTTGTGTTTCTTACGGACTTTTTATGAAGATTCTAAGTACTTTATCTGAAATATTGTTTTCATTAAGACTGCCTCTGAAATCCAAATGTTCCCATTAGGTAAAAATCGATATGTACATTTCCGAGTTTACTTCAAAGCGCTGATTTTGGATTATAAAATCACACTGGGTTTATAGAAATGGAGGATTTATAAATCTTCCTTTCCAACATTAAGGAACTTGTAGGATAAAGCATCATATAGATAGAAAGAAATGGATGCGTAGATTTTAAAGGTGGTTTTGTTTCAAATAGTTACTTTAAAAATATTTATGATTAAATTTGTCACATAGTTTCTGAGATACCCTAAAAAAGAATAACGAGGGAAAAAACAGATTATATGAGGATTCATTCATAATTATGCAATACACTAAAAGGTGTAGATGTCTCCGTCATTATTAAAACAAGAATTATTTGGATTGTTATTTTATCTCGCACTAACTAAGGAATTATAGAAAGCAGCATGCAGCAACTGATGAGAACTCCGTAAATCAAATACGAGGTTTAGATAAAAGGACATCTGTAAAACAGTATCCAAACATTATAAATCTGAACTTTAAACACGTCATTTTATTATTAGATTACGGAATGGCATAACATAATATATCATAAAAATATTAAATAACAGTATAATTAAATAACAGTATGATTGCTACAGCATATTAAAAACTGGAGACAGATTGAACTGAGGTTTAATTTGGTTTGGTTTGGATCACTACGGTAAACCTTTTGCTACACGAGGGCTAATTATACCGGGACCTATCCTAATCTGAACGGCTACATACATTCATGCCAACAGTGGCACTCGAACCCACAGGATCTGAACCGAATGCCAGCACCCTAGCCATTTGGGCATCACCTGTCTACCTATAAGCATATGATCTGAAAATATTATTGCCTAAGTGTAATGTTAAACATCTGACTTCTTCTTTAACAGTCTGACAACATATTCAATATCATTAGTTCAATATGCCCCATAAGGAGCATTTTGAGTCTTGTATGCACTGGTGAGTTTTACCGCTACTTCGATCCCACGCGGTACGGCCAGGTGATGGCCGAATTGCTAGGGCACTGGCATTCGGTTCAGATCCTGCGGGTTCGAGTCCCACTGTTGGGATTGATGTTTGTAGCCGTTCGGTATCGGCTTTAAACTGTAGGTCCCGGTTTAATTAGTCTTCGTGTATTAAAAAGTTGACCGTAGCGTTCCAAACTCTAGTAGCATGGCCTAAGATAAACTTGCATCAAGTTAAGCATTGTGATATGTATATGCTTAGATTTCGTTTCGTCTCCTTATGGAAGTTCTTGAAAGGAAGCCTGGTAACTTGAAACAGAGTAATCATAGGATACTACTGCAGTGGAATTCGGGTAGACTCCAGTAATCAAAATGAAAGAGGAAGCAGATTTTGTTCAAAAGTCTATATGTTTGAAATTTAATGGGTATCAGGACTTCTATCGAAAAAACATAACAATAGCTCTCTCCAACATCTTACAACTGAAACAATGAAGAATGGTTTGTAAAACATTGGTTTTGAGAAAGATGAGACTTCAAAATCAAAACTCTGATCATCAAGGTGAACTTCTAGCTATTCAGAAGTCGGTTGAATTAAGTAAAGATAATGATTTTAAATTTTTAAAAATGTAAGAATCTTAGTAATAACAAATTAGATAAATTGAAGACCCTTTCGAGTCCTCTACACGATAGACAATAATACAGTCTGTGTACATACTGTTATTTCTATTAAATGGGACATTTTAAGCAAACTCTTATTGAAAACACCCCAACTTCGGGGAAAATACTACTAAATACGAGGGAGAATTTTAAGATTTAAAGCAGACGGCCTTTACCTATGTCATACGTTGAAATCAAGTACTATAACTATATTCCTCAACAATCACAAAACAGAATGGATGTTCTGAATCAAATCTCTATGACATAATCGTTTCTTGTTAAATACACTATCTGGCCAAAAGTATCCGAACGCCCAGTGGTATGGAACCGGAGAGTCCTGAGGAATATATAATGATGTTGGTCCTCCTTTTTCATCGATGACAGCCTGCACACGTTAGGGGAGACTTTCCAGCAGTTTTTGATAGGTCTCCATAGGAATGGACTACCAGGCGTCCATCGCAGCTGAAGTGAGTGCTGGCAGTGAGGATGGTCGATTTGGCTGGTTACGAATCTGCGTTTTTATTTGTCCCAAAGGTCTTCAATGAGATTTAGATCGGGACTCTGAGAAGGCCAGTCCAGTTTTTGAACACCCATTTCGTCAAACTATGCCTGCGCAAGTCTCGATGTGTGAATGGAGCAGTTATCTTGCTGGAAGAGAAATGGGCCTTCCCCGAAATATTGCCGTAGAGTTCGGAGAGCAGCATTGTCAAGAATGTGCACATACAACTCAGTCTTGTTCATGTTTCCAACCACAGGAATTAAGGAACCCAGGCCAAACCATGAAAAACACCCCCTCACCATAATGCTGCCACCACCAAACTTAACAATCGGCACAATGCATCACGCAAGAAGAGCTCGCAGGACATCCGCCAAACCCAGACGCGTCCATCGGACTGCCAGATTGTAAAGCGAGATTCATCACTCCAAAGAACATTTTTCCACGTATCCACAGTCTAATGCTGGTGAGCTTTGCACTATTGTAATCGGCGCTTCGCATTCTGGGGAGAGATGTCCGGCTTGTGAGCGTCTGAACGACCATGGAATCCCAGGTTTTTTAACTCTCTACGAACAGTCCTGCTGCTAGAACTAACGCCTGATGAACTTTGGAACTCCTGAGTGATTTCAATCAACGAGGACTTGCGATTTTGTTTCACTACCCTTTTCAGAGTTCTACGGCTGTGATCCCTAATTTTTTCGGTCTGCCACTTCGTTTTTCTGCAGATTCACTACCTCGACGTTTCCACTTCACAATTACATAACGCACAGTGGATTTTGGCTTCTGTAGAATGTCCGAAATTTCACGAACTGATTTCCCACAAAGGTGGTATCCCACTATAATGCCACGATCAAAGTCTCTAAGCTCCTTTGAATTACTTATTGTCTCACAAACGCATAAATATGACCTGACAAGCCACTACCAACACTATTATAGCTTTCGTTTACGCATCCAATTACTCCACCTGTCAGATCCACTTCTTAAGGGGGGTGTCAGGATTCTTTTGGCCAGATAGTGTAGTAAGTTTTATTTTTCCATTTCATAGGCAGTTTGAAGTTTAATGTTCTACTGAGTGAAACATTTTTATAGTGTAAAATGCTCTCGGCGTAATTCCCATTGAAATATGGAAACTTTTGTGACGTTCTTAAAAAATACGTTTTTCATTCTATTCACACTATTAAAAAAAGTTTTTTCTCATTAGTGGTAGCCTATCAAATGCCTTAAGCCCAAAAGGTTTTGGAAGGAAGATCTTAATGATGTCCGGACTTGTAAAAAAACTTGACCTTACCAGCGGAATTTACTACAAAGCGGGCTAGAAAACACAGAGATCACCAAGTTACCAATAAATATAAGGCCAAATACCAATAAACATAATACCAGATACCAATAAGTACATAACAGTGAAAATGAATGATTTCTAAACAAAATTAGGAAATTAAGACATAGAATTAAATAAATTTTGCGTTCGCATCCAAGCTGACATTTTAATTATTATTATGATTTTTTTTAAATAACCTGTAGAAACATACTCTCTAAAGTATGAAAATCAACAATCGCCTTTTCTAACATTGTTAAATTCACTGGTACAATTATGCAGCTAACATGGCTCAGCTGATGTAACGAATCTCTCAAATTTGTCTTACATTTAACATTTTTGTTTAATAATTCAAATAATCATGTTTTTGTTTAATACTGTATTTTAATAAAGTTTAACGAATGTAAAAAATTCCAAAATGGAAAAAAATCCTCATATACATTTATTTTCCCCAAAAAATCAAAGATATGTTGTCGACACTCGGTACAACGACTCACCCGCCACATACAAAAAAAAAGGTCGTTATAACGAGTTGTCGCTACAGAGAAAATTTAGAAAAACATAATATTTTTTTATTATTTCAGTGAACATTTTTAGTAATATTTTTAAATAAACTCCATATTAGTAACCTATTATAATTTGCATACTTAAGATAACGCTAATATTTAAATTAAAAATTAGTGAAATGAGAAAAAATTGTATTTTTCGTTTATTTCCTAGAAAAATAATCAGAAATCATTGTTGTTGCTTTTTGTGCATTTGAGACTTTTTAAAACATAATTTTCTATCTCAGTAAACGATGATAAGTAATTTTCTGTATTTATTTGTCTTTCGAAATGATTTTTTAGTGTCCATAGAAATTACAATATTTTTTTATGACGCGTAATTCATCGATTCTCAAACTCTTGGTTTTTAAAGATAGTAAATAACGTGGTTTTGGGGATGTAGAATGCATTAGTAATTTGTGATCTTGACATGGGTTTTTTATGAAACTCTCTGAAAACTTCTCAATTTTGTAACCAGAGATATCGAGTTACGTTTCTTTGAGGCATTAAAAAATGCATTTGATCCCCGCAGTTGAGCCTGACCGTAAACCTGTAAGTCCACGTGTCTAACAATACATAATGTTTTCCGTATTTATTATTGAGAAATCTATTCATTCTTTCCCTATCAACACATTCATTCTAGTTGATTGGAAAAGGAGTAAGTCCCGTTCAAACCCCTTTTTTCGTAAACCGGTTTCCGAGAAGTTCTCCCCCTCGGGAGAAACACACTTTCCCTATGTAACATATAACAGGCCCCTAACAGGTTAAATGAGTTACTTGCGAACTCAGCAATCAGTTCTTCGTAAAAATAATGTCGTGTCGCAGGTGTGAATAAGGATTCTGTTTTGGGATTAAATGAATAATCCCAATATAGTGTCGATATGTGGAGGACATGCTGTTAATGAGGATTCTATGATTCTATTGAGGACTTCGGTCGTTACAAAAAGCACCAACTGTAATGTAATATATACAGTATATATATATATGTGTGTGTGTGTGTGTATGTGTATATATATATATATATATATATATATATATATATGTATATATGTTACCGGCAAAGTATGAAATATGAGAATTATTACATACTTTCCCTAGGCATTGTATATATTACCTAGGCATTCTATAGAATGACAAATGCTATTTAGGCAAAGTATGTTAAAAGGTTTTGATAAGGCCATTATATAAATGACGTGCATTCCTCAAAAATTCAAATGTTATTCTGCAAAAAAGAGTGTGCCATTAAAAAAAAAATTATTCAAAATACGTAAAAAGAAATCGAAAGTTGTACAAAACAAAATTTATGCCTTTCTTATTAAGGGAAACAAAATTTTCATATAAAATATAAGAAATTAAAATTAACCTACTTGTTGAAACATGGTAGGCTTGAATGACATATTTTGAATTACATTTCATTACATTTTTCACGCAAAGACATTTCATATTTTGGCACTTTGTTTTACACATACATTTGACGAATCCTTGGCCGATTCCAGTAGACTGAGCAATTGCAACTGACCGGAGAGGAATTTCGAGCTCAGGAATATCTTCAATTCTAAGCAAATTCTTAGGGCATAAAGTGAATTATGATCTCGCATATAGTTGTTTTAAAATTCTCTCAGAAGGTCCAAGTCGGTTGAAACCATCCTGTGTCATACTCATTACAGCTGCCAATATATTGCGCGAATCACCTTGCCCCTTGTCGACGTCAGGAAGAGGGACTCGCACAGTAGTTCCCAAAGAAGCAATGGGAAATTATTTTTTCCGAATTCATTTTCATTTTTTGGCTTGTATTTCCAGATTGATTTTAGAATTTATTTTACCTTCAATAGCATTTTCAATTTTGAAACAAGGGTGCACAAATATCCATTTCATCATCTTTACTAGAATGGCCACAGAAGGTATGAATTTTTTGACGTACTTTTTAGCAGCAAGTGCATCACTCGTTTCTTTTAAACACACACAACAGATATCAGAAACGGAAATATCTTCGGTAAGCACTGTCTTCATAATTTTGATTTAATCCACTATCGACTATAATCTCATCCATGTTTTTTTTAACAGGCTCTTTTTCTTGCATAATCTGATAAGTTCACCTTTTCCATTGTTTGGACGCTTTCTATTACTTTTTCTAACTGCTCCTCTGTATTTATGTCTTTTAAAACATCTTCGGGTAGAAAAGACGTTGTAAGTCCTACTTTAGGTTTGCAGCCAAAAAGAGCTTCGTATGGTGTTCTTTTGATCCCAGAATGATAACCTCTATTTTTCATAAATTGAACGAAACGCAGTCCTTCACTCCAGCTGTCAGATTTATTGTCCTGAATCCAAGTACAGAGATATTTTCGATATCTTGAATAGGCTCTTCGACACTACCCTGGCTTTGTGGCGAGGCTTCCATGGACGATCTTCAGTGCTGTCAAAACTCCTTCAAGCTCGTTACCACATTATTGGCAAATTACCTACCATTGTAATATAGATGGCGCTTCAAGCAACGAGAATATGTCCACTAGGCTGTAGGCTACTTCTTAAGCTCTCTTTGACGTTAGAGACTTGAGAATCACAAATTTTGTGAGAGGATCTTGGTACACCATAATAAATTTGTATTCTCTATCAAGCTGAGACTGAAAGTCCATAAGATCTACCTGATAACGGGAATTAAATTCAGAAAAAATCATAGGTTTGGCAACAATGCCCTTTTTAATACCTTTCTGTTTTTCTGGCAAGGTTCACAAAGGTGGATGTACAGTTTAATATCATGACGTGTAACGTTTTTGTATTTGGTTGAAAGTTATTTCAACATTCTATCGCGTCCTCCGTGTCCAATAGCCAAATGAGCTTCATGAAGTACGAGAAATAACTCAGAGTCCATGATGTAACACTGTACAGTACTGACGCCCTTCTTTAACAGGATAATGAGTTTACTTTTGATTTCCACAATCATCTCATCATAGCGATGAGTAACCAATAGTCCATGGGTTCATTCTTAGTTGTCATTTCGGCTTTTGTACATCACTTATTAACTTCTGGTAAGTAGTTTCGGTTAAGAAAGAACTGTGTTTTGCAGCATTAACTCGAATTTTGGACAGTTCATCGTCGAATCGTTGTTTCATATCTATAGACCATGACTTCTCCTCCAACACTACAGCTTGCTCATCCATTTCATGCAGCAGCACAGTAAAAAACTAATTTTTTTGTTGAACAAATTTAAGTAAAATTGCGTATTTTGACACTCCCCGAACAAACCGCAAAGTGCAACTGACAAATTCTGATCATGAGGCGCGCGTTAAAAGTCAAATGACTTGCCACGTGATATTCGAAATGCATCTGAGATGTATTTCATACTTTGCCGGTAACATATATATGTATAGGGTAACTCTAGGATAGATGGCCATAGACGAGAGATGGCCAGTTTAAATATTTCCAAAACTTGATCATAAATGGCAATTTAAACTTCTTTCGTAGGAAGTGTTCAACGAGTTCATTCATTGCAAGGTACAGCTGTGTTTTTCTTTTAGAAAAAGTAAGTGAAATTTTAATGTTTATTTAATTTAGTGGTTAAATATTTTTGTTGAGTTAGGTATCTGAATATTTTGCAATACGTACGTTACATTTTTATTTACTTTATGGACTTTTAAGACACGTTATAATCCAATCTTTGCTTCTTAGCCTAAAACAAAGACGTACAATGGCGGAGTGACGTTTTAAATTGGGTGGCTATCTGTCCTTCAATTTCAGATAGATGGCCACATAAAATCGAGGATAGATGACCACCTTTAATCACATTTAAAATTATACGGAGTGAGACTTTTAACTAAATATAATTATATTTCAAATAATTATATAACTTTTATGTTAATAATTATATAATATGCACCAGTTCCTAATGTAACCAAGTCAAAAACAGTTAGAAAACGTACCAACAAGAAGCTATGCTTTTGACATCACCAGAAAATATTGACAAACGTCGGAAACTTTCATCCCAGAAACAGATAAAGTTGATAAATAAGCTTAAAACCAGTAAAAGCCTAAAATAAAAGCGAGAAAAGAAACAAAAACACGACACTTCCAGTAGCGAAGAAGATGGAATATACACGGTGTCCCAAACGACCGCATAAACTCTGCACAGCTAGATTCCTCGTTGGGAGTACATAAAAACTGCCCAAAGAAGCGTTCCTGTACGATCCATAGTTTATGAGAAAAATACGAAAAACAAAGTATGACGTCACTACGAGTGCAAGAAAAAACACTTTATGGACATATCACAACAATATTTGCATATCTTTCCAGACGATATGTTTAAAAACGTTCGCCGCGCATATCGCGTCATGCATACGCGCGCGCCATGGAATGACGTTAAGCCGCCGTTGAACTGGTATTTAAAAGGCTGCATCTTGCAGCTCCCGGTATGGTGGCCATGTACTCCGTTCGTGGACTACTGCGACATGTACTTGATGTACGGCCGATGTAATGGAAATGCCTTACGAACTGCTAGGGAGTATACCCGTCGATATCCGTCCCGCCGTCCTCCCGATGTCAACGTCATCCGTAGGCTGGACGACAGACTGCGAAATACGGGAAGCGTCTTGCCAACAGCCAATCTTCACGATACTGGAAGACCGAGGAGCGGCCTGACGGTAGCACAGGCGGATGCAATACTGCAGCGGGTAGAAGAGACGCCCGAGGTAAGCTCACGCGCATTAGCCCGTGAGATGACTTCGAGTAAAAGTACTGTGCACAGGCTTTTACGGTCTGAGAGGCTACACCCATTTCGGTACACAACCGTGCAAGGTCTGAAACCAGATGACTTTCAGAAACGCGTGGCCTTCTGTGAATGGCTGTTGCAGCAACAGAACACAGATAATGGTTTCATTGCACATATCCTGTGGACTGATGAATCATGTTTCACTCGTGATGGGGTAATTCAACATCACAACACCATATGTGGTCCCAGGTCAATCCGCATGCAATTCGGCCGCAGAAACATCAGGAACGTTGGTCTCTTAACGTAGGGGCCGGCATACTCGGGGATCGCCTGCTTGGACCATATCTGTTGCCTGAACGGCTCTCGGGACAGTCGTACTTGGTTTTTCTCAATGAGGTCTTAACCGACTTCCTCGATGACATACCATTAGCGGCATTGCAGGGACTTTGGTTCCAGCATGATCGGGCTCCGGCGCATTTCTGTGCTCCTGCACGTGGTTGGCTGGATATGGAATACCCCGGCCGCTGGATCGGACGTGGGGGTCCGGTTCTATAGACGCCACGATCGCCAGATCTTGCACCGTTGGATTTTTTTTCTATGGGACCATCTCAAGGAACTGGTATATCGAGACGTAGTGACAACACAAATGGACTTAGTTGCTCGTCTGCATGCTGCTTGTACTTCGGTGGGCCCCGCGATGCTGCAACGTGTGATGACAGCCATTCCACGCCGTGCTCAAGCCTGCCTCGACATGCACGGCGGACACTTTGAACATCTGCTTTCAATTGTGCATGCTGTTGATATGTTCAATAAAGTGTTTTTTCTTGCACTGGCAGTGACGTCATACTCTGTTTTTCGTATTTTTCTCGTAAACTATGGATCGTACAGGAACGCTTCTTTGGCCAGTTTTTATGTACTCCCAACGAGGAATATAGCTGTGCAGAGTTTATGCGGTCGTTTTGGGACACCCTGTATTTGAAATTATCCGATTCTACAGTTTCCGAGGGAATAGA
>OU015497.1:70358971-70393971 GCA_907164885.2 Dolomedes plantarius
CTCCATATGTTAACATTCAGATGATGGTATCCAATAGGGTGGTTAGTACACGGTTGCCTTAAATTAAAATGCACAACATGTACACATAGAAGAAACTACAGGATTTTGAGCAGATGGACTTTCGGTATGTGATCTGACGTAATTTATCCATTGAAATGTGTAGACTAAATACCATGATTTATAAAACTATATTGATGGTTATGCTAAGTAGTAAAGTGCACAATAAAAATATTTCAATTCCTGTAAAAACATAAAAAGTTAATTTAAAACTTTTGCTTGAAAAGAATTATGCCATTTCTATTTGACAAAACAGAACATAACACATTTTAACTTAATTCCTTTTATTATATTTTGTGATCCTATGTTAAGTTATACGAATTTCTTTACGCCCATGTAACGGGTAATCATCACCATAAAAATTTTAATATTGCAGTACTAAAAAATATCATTTGCAATTCAGCGTTCTACTTGTGAGATTAAAAGATAATATAAAAACACCATTTGGGGATTTTAAATTATATCCTTTTGAAATCAACTTCATTTTGAAAATACATTTAATTATATGCAATCCATCTCATTACTGCATGTACTATTACTGACAGAAAAATAAATGTATTTAAAGAGAAGGTACAATAAAACAAAACAAAAAACAATCAGCTTCGTCTGGGTTTCGTTATTTTCTTCTCTCGCCTATAGAATATCGTTATGTGGAAGTTAATCTTAGTTTATCATGCTTCCGGGCCATTTATTTCAATATGAATATTAAAGCATATAATTGCTCATATACATACATTTGAGCCTCATTAGTTCAATCTGCCTTTAAGAAACATTCCTTTCTTCTTTAAACGTAGTATAATCTAATAGGGATGCGCTTTACAATTTATTATTTTTTATTCAACAAACCTTCAGATTCAGAGATAAACCTTATTTTTTTCAAATAATTTTAAAAGGTTTTCCGAATTGTATGAAATACCTTGAAGTAGATAGTGATTTTCTATATCTTTTAAATATACAGATAAAAAAGATTTAAGAGATAAAATCCTAAAATATAATAAAATTCTGTTTTTCACATGTAATGCTTATTGAACCTTTTTAGCCATATTTGAAATGTTATTTCATGCAATGCAAATGGATTACAATAGTACGATATAGTTAACTTATCTTTCTCTCTCTCTCTCTCTCTCTCTCTATATATATATATATATATATATATATATATATATATATATATATATATATATATATATATATATATATATATATATATATATATATATATATATATAGAGAGAGAGAGAGAGAGAGATTTTAAAGTAGGTAAATTTTTAAGGCTTTTTGTATGTCTTTTGCATTTAGTATCTTCTGAAAAAACACTACATTTTACATTAAAGTTATTTCATTGCTTTCCTTTTGAAATTTACATAATTTTTCTCAGGATAATTAATAACAGTGAAAAATTTAAACATACTCGAAATAATCAATAATCTGCAAGAATGAAACAGATAAAATTATCATCAATTTCCTTTGACAGAAAAAAGCAATTCTTTTCCTGTCTTTTCTCGATTTTATCTTAAAAATGCGATAGACATCAATTTTCTACTTTCACCGTTTCTCAATCCAAATCCCACAATTACTTTGAAAAAAAGCGCCATTTATTAGAAAAATAATAAAGAAAAGTGCAATTTTCAGTAATAATGTTTTGACAAAATTGTTTTTTTCCTTTCCATCTTTTTTATGTATAGTTATGGCTTATACTTTATACTATATATTTAGAAATAAGAAAGAATGTATGCAAAATTGTTGAATATTATTTTTCTAATGAGAGCGATAAGATTTGAAAGAAAACGCTTACTCATTGAAAAAAGAAGAAAAAAGAAATGTTTAATGCTGAATGATTAATCGATTCAGGATTTAACTTTTCATTGTGTCATTCAACGGGTTGTGACGCTTAGTTGTCCATTTTCTTGTACATTTTCTGATTTGAATTTTGATTTAATTTTGATTGAACAATAGAATACTTATTTGCTGAATTAATATTATTCCTACTTTACCTTGCAATGGGACCAATAAACTTGGAGAGATTTTAAGAATGAAAGGATTACCATATGAAATATATATGATTACTGCTGATATAGGATGTTATAATACTGTGTAAAATATAAACAATACAAATAAACAAAAATTAAAATTCAAAAATAGACTGCTAAATCACTTTAACAAAAAACATATCCTGCAAAGAAAACATAAAACAATTTCAATAGAGGATAACGCAGTAGCGTCATATCCACAAAATGAAAAAAAGAAATAAATAATCCAACAGAGATAGATAAAAATAATACGAATATAGACAAAAAACAAACAGAAATCAAGCACTCTGGGCGTCCTCGAACCAACGGCAAGATTATGTATAAGAATGGCAAGATTCTTATACAGAATCTTCCCGTTGGTGCGTGGATGTCCAGAGTGCTTGATTTCTGTTTGTTTTTTGTCTATATTCGTATTATTTTTATCTATCTGTGTTGGATTATTTATTTATAATACTGTACAATATATGATTGCAAAACAATTTTTAAACAGTTTCTTCTGTAGTTGGAATACAGTTTTGGGGGTAAATAGGTGTGTAAGTACTTTTCTTTCTGTTGAAAATGCTTTTATAGTTTTATTTAAAATATAATTTTGTAATGTCTTGTAATTAATGTAAAGTTTTGTATAATTTTTTTTTTCAAGTCGAATAAAATTTAAAATTTTTTTTCTGAAATTTCTGAAAATTGAAGATTAATTTTTATTAAGTTTTAAAATTTTATAGTGAAATTAATATAATTTTTCAGTCTTTTATATTAAGAGAATTAAATTTTTATTTATTTCATCAATATTTTTATTTCTTTGAGTGTCATGGAATTTATAATAATATTTAATGACTAACAAATTTTATATTATTGCTATGTTTTTTACCCAGCATATTTATTTATATTACATAGTAAAATACAGTATAAATGTTTCTTTAACACTCATCTTGAAGTATAAGAAAATGGACATATATTTTTAAAGTTTCCTGTATGTTTCTAATTTTGTACATAGCATATGTTTTAAACTTATTATTTTATTTTCTTTCCCCATTGTGATTATTGGTCATAAAAACTATAATGTTACAAGTTTAAAATTATTGACTACAATAAGAAGTACATGATAATGATCTGTAACTACTTTAAAAGCACGTCTTTATAGAAAGTTCCTGAAATCATTTACTCATTTAACTAAAGTTTGAAGGTACAGTAAAATATACCATAGCTATGAAAGCATTTTAAACCAATCAAAAACATTTAGTATGTGACACCGTAAAAAAATATTTTACTGCAATTTATAAGATAATTTAAAGAAAATTTTAATTTTAATCTAATTTTAATTCCCCAGTATTTTTTTTTCCTTCTGGACATAGTACATTAGTTGGTACCCGTCAAAACATGACGGCTGGATGCGGGCTCGGACTTAAATATATATCTAAAGCCAGATTAAAACATATCCCTGAGCATGCGCAGAAATGAATTAATATGTTTATGTGGCCTCGTGATTAGTGCGTATCTAAATCCAGATTGAAACATGTCACTGAGCATGCGCAGATTGCAATTTTTAATTGTAAATTATCGTTTATTAATAGAAATTGCAGTTACAAAAACCAAATTTGACACATCTATAGATTAAAATCTTTCGTTTAAAATTAAAATAAAATAAACTGTTACAGTAGTTTTCTCTAACGCACTACCCAAAGAATCAGCTTAGCAACTTAAATATATAGACTAGTTGGTACCCATCAAAACATGACGGCTAGATAGTAAATAAATGCACTAATACACAAATTATCTCAACACATCATTGCCAAATGTTGAAAATCATAATAATGCGCAGAAACAAATTAATGTGTTTAAGTGGCCTCGTTCTTAGTGAGTATCTAAAGCCAGATTTAAAAATGTCACTTAGCATGCGCAGAAAGCATTTTTTTAATTGTAATTTAATGCTAACTAAACAACGCGAAATAATCAATTTCCATCAGGTTTAATCTTATATTTCACAAACAAAATTATCATAAAATAAAAACGGCATAGATAGAGAGAAAGAGAGAGAGAGAGAGAGAGAGAGAGAGGGAGGGAGAGATATATATATCTAGGGAGACTCCTCGGAATAAACGTGATTATCATTAAAACATGTCACTGTAAATTATCGCTAATTAATAGAAATTGTGGTTACGAAAACCAAATTTGACAAATCTACAGATTACAATCTTTCGTTTAAGACCAAAATGAAGTAAACTGATGCAGTAGTTTTCTCTAATGCACTGCCCAAAGAATCAGCTTAGCAACTTAAATATATAAATATTTTGCGATCCCTTTTGTTTAAACCTTTGAAAAATTTACAACATTCTCCTCATTTTCTTGTACGTTTTCCCAAACCTTCTAAATAAAATCATACCGTCTGCTTTGGCACACGTCGCATTTCTCCGGAAAAAAAATTGCTTCGGTACTCGACATTTTTTTGTTACTTGTCGAATCTCAATGCAGAAAAATGCTTCGGATCCTACTCTACGTTTACTCGGTACTCGTCACACATGCTAAGAGATGTAAGAGACAAGACGGTGTGTTTTCCCTCATCTTGTATATCCAGAAGAAAATAAAGACCGAAATATGTTACAAAATTTTGTTCAGAAGTATCACCCTGACGAAGCTCTAACAAGCCGAAATGTGTTTAATAATCAAACAATGTCTCACTTCAGAGAGATATTGAAACGTAGGCAGAAGCAAGTTTCTCGTGATAGGTTTGAAGTGAAACTCCCCAAATTTGAGTCTACAACAGGGATCGGTGGTGTTAAAAGGCAGAAAAGGGACATAATCCCCGTGAACAGGCTTGATGTTTTATCGGAAGGAATATGAAGCCTGTTTGGCCCATCGATAGCTCAATATTCTTTAAATAAAATGACTCACCTCAAAATTAAACATGCTGGACTGTATGGGTTTTCTCTTAATTTATTGTTTTATCTCTGAGCTACGCTCACTCCGTTCTCCACTCGGAGCTCGCCTCGTCTGCTCACCACACGTCACATAGTACATATACAGCGACAACAGCGCTCTTTTTAAATGCGGCAGGCGTTGCACTCAACAAAGCCCTTAATTGAATACTGGTCCAACTCCACTTTTTTTAGCCTGTTTTTATTAACTTGCTTTCTTGTTTGCGTGCGTGTTTGTGTGTTTGTCCAGTACAAATATTGCAATCGATTTTTTACCAACTTCCCGACAAGCTAGACATTTGAAACTTTTAAAATAGCTCAGAACACGTAGACAATGCATTTTTTAATACTTTTAGCCATCTTTAAGCAGATTTTTACCATGTTTTTATTATTTTCAGTTAATTTTGTTTTGTAGACTGGTGCAGCCATCTGTCGGCCGGGACGGGAATGATAAGTTAAACGCAAATTAACTGCCAATTAACTTCATTTTATTTCAAGTTGATGGGATAATTCATCAAAAAATTTTTAAAAAGCATATATTAATACATAGAATTGTCAAGTTTATATGATTCATTAGAAAATTTAAAAACATGGTATATGAAAAGTTATTTTTATCTTGCAATTATTAAAAATATGGAGTTAGCCTCCCTTTCATCTTCATACAAGTCATTTCTATCTTATTTTTAAACTGGTACACCTCTAGATTAGTTCTGCTGCCAACAGGGGGCATTACATATCAGACTTCAGCAGTCATTTCTCTGCACTCTTCAGACTTTAAGTACTCTGTATCTGAAGATGAACAAGAATGGAGTTGGACCACTATTCAAATAAAGCATTCATATATCCCCTTCTAAGGAATAACCCCTCTACTTCGCCACTATCCCATTAGTCCATGAACTCATTTTAGTACAGGTTGAACAGAGATAAATTTTATTTTATTTTATCTAATTATTATTTTAAATTGTGTCTACCTAGTTTAAACAATTTAAATAAAAAAACAACTCAATCCATTTATAAATTGTCCAGTAAAATGTGAAATTTCTGGTTGACAGGAATAAATTATATCAATTTACTTATTAATAAATTATATCAATACTCTTTATGGGAAAAATTCGTTCGGTGCCCATCGTGTCTTCTGGAACCAATTAACGGCGAGTACCGAGGGACCACTGTATAAAAATGTTCAGTTTAGGAATCTGCATATCAGCCTCTCGAGAAATGTTTAAAACACCAACTAACGTGTAAATATATCTGTATAGAGTGTTACTTGTCACTGTTTTGGTGGTGATTGTTGTTGATAATTGTAAGTTTCAGATCCGATCCATATAAGCTATGCGGGCTGAGAAGTGCGGCTCCGGATTACAATAGCACCAAAATAGTCGGAGTTTGGTTTGGATAGGTGCCACCACAATTGTTACTGAGCAACCTTAGGGTCAACATCTAGGTGAATCGTAACTTCTCCCAGCTTCTCTGGCCTCATAGAAGGACTTCCCGGCCTGCGTATGTAACCTTTATCAGATCTAGATAATAAAGGATTTAATGGCGCTTGTGTTTATTCCAACCGGGCATCTTCTGTGCCCAAAGCCAACGATCTACCACTAGGCTACATCGGACCCAAGTGTTATGAGTTGCTTGTGGCAAGTTGTGTTGTTGTTGTGACTGTTGCCCCTTCACCGACAGTATATTGTCAGTTCAAGTCCATAAGGGCTATTGGGCGAAGTGGTGGGGTTCCTGTTTTTAATAGCACCACAAGGGTCGGAAGCCGATTTGGCTAAAGGACCGGCCCCGTAATTTTGAACCGAGTCAAGTGACGAGACCGGAACAAATGACCCCGCACTTCCAGAGGTACATTGTAGCCAAGACAGAATTTTCGTGCACCAGCTGCTGTTAGTGTACACGGCAGTACATTTGTCAGAGACCGGCATCGAACTAGAGACGTTCAGATCACTGGCTCGCCGTCTTTTCCAACTGGGCCATTGCGCCCTCTTGTGGAATGTAAAGGCTTTAAATCAAAAACGAGAGAAACTCTGTCTGTGATAAGTGAATACGAACACAATGTTGCACGATGAGAGATTAAAGGATTGTGAAATCTTTAAAATTAACCGAGTAAGAGTAACAAGTTATAACAATGTTTAAAAAATCTCACCCCAACCCTGTCATCAATTTTCTGAAACCTTACTTAAGTCGTAATTGGAGGTTTCGGATAAAGCGTCAAGTGGTGGTATAATGAACAAATAAATATATTTGTTATCATGATTATTTTCTGTTTCACAGATGTATGTTTCTTTTGTTATCTGATCTGTTATATCTCTATTTGTATACTGAGTTAAAAACAGTTTCTCTATTTTAATAGGTCCAAATAGATGTTCGGAACTCTTGAAAGTATAATTAAGTTCACTTAAAATAAAAGAACCTAATTATTTTAAGGGGGTCCAGGACACATTTTGAGATTTTTTTATTTATTGAGTAAAAATTTTGAATTTTTTTGTGATGCTTAACCATATAATTTGTAAACAAAATCACATCACAAATCTTCTCAAAAAGTTTTGAAAAAATTTTAAAATTTAAAATTTTTAATAAAAGTGGGGTAATTTAAAATCGTTATAACTCGAAATATTAATGGTCGAATTTCCATTTTTTTTCATTTAATTAAACAGAAACATTTAAGTTTTAATTATGATTCACAATTTTTTAAAATATTAATTTTTTAAAGAATTAAAAATATTTAGATTAAAAATTACGAAAAAAATTATGTAACTTATTTGTATACATGTTACAAGTTTCAACCATTTATTTTTAACAGTTCTTGACTTATAACAATTTAAAAACGAGAATGGGGAAAAAACCCTTCATGAAAAAAAACGCACTTACAGGTTTAAACAACGATTGGCTACTATTAGAATGTTGCAAAAAAAAATAAATAATTTCTCCTGTTCTAATTAAGATAGAAACATGGTTTAAACGTCATTTTAAGCGTAAACGAACACACAAATTTTTAATGCAATAAATTTTTTTTCGAAAATTCGAACAATTTTGTGTCCTGAACCCCCTTAAACTTTAAAATCATAAAAGCATTTACAAACGTTTATCTATTTCACATCTTCTGAAATACGACGTATAATAAATAAAATGTTTATTTTTTTCTAATGCGGAGCACCACATAGGTAGACCATCATAGCCCCCTATGAAGGGACGACACAAACGGAGGCATTTTTTGTGGCGCGACGCCGAGATTCGATCCGAGCACCCTCAGCACCGAAATCCAGCGCGCTGTACCACAGGGCCACCACAAACCAATAATTACAATGTTTATATATGAACCCTAAAATTATCTTTAAATTATGCTTTTCAGTTTTCTCTTCAACAGTCAAACAGCTTTCTTTCTTGCAATATAATTTCAAAAGCAAAATAATGCTGGTGTTGACTTTAGTATAAAATCTTACATACAGTAATTTAAATAGAAAGTATTGTTTCACTTGCCAGTTGTCACCGAAACTTCAAATGATTATTATTTAGTGTAACTAAAATATTGAATAAAATACATCATTATATTTTGAAACAATTGCCGATACGTATTCGTAGCAGAAAGTAAATAAAGACAAAGTCTCATTATTGATGATATATGCTAAAACATTCGAAACGAAAATTTGTCACATCAATGTGGCAATGACTTGCATTCATATACACGGTAATATATACAGACAATTACAAATACCGGTAAAAAGATACTTCTCACTGAGAGGTATATTGAAAGTATTTGGCATTGTTTTAATGCGTAGTATTTCATATCTTTACTTTAATTATGGCACAAAATTTTTCAAGCAATGAATCACTGAACTTTCACTTATATTTTGAAAATGCACTCTGTCACAAAAAAATATATGCAACCAGAAGAAATCGAGCTACTATCACGAAACTTGGCAGGAATATAATCTGGTAAGAGATGTGCAAATGATTAAAATTGCACGCCAATTAGACAAGGGTAAGCCCACTATGCACATATGAGATGCGCAGCTGGGAGAGATTAAAATCATGATTGTTCGTGCCATAGTGTTTTTCAAACAAATCTGTCGATTTGGATGGATGGTATTGTGACTAGAGATGCCTCTGATACGTAACCGGTGAAAGAAAGAACAATTGTCGGACTATGAGAGGGGGCGTATAGTAGGCCTCATAGAAGCAGGTTGGTCCAACAGGCGTAACGGCAGCCACCTCGGTCGGAGCGATATGGTAGTTGCTCGGTGTTGGCAACAATGGATGACGGAAGGAATAGTTTACCGTCCCGGAGGGTCAGGGCTTCCCAGGAACACAAATGCTCGCGAGGATCGCGCAATCATAAGAGTGACCACGCCCGCACCAACAACGTCGCTAGATTCGGTTCGACGCCTTTTACAACCTTTCAGACATCCGGTGGTATCAAGGGAAACCATTCGAAGACGACTGGCCGACGCAGGTATGAGGAGCCGACGTCCATGAAGACGTCTACCACTGACCCCATATCATACGCAGTGTCGACTGGATTTTTACCGACCTCGGACAAGCTGGAGTGTGACAGATTGGAGGCGTGTGAACTTCAGCGATGAATCCTGATTCAATATCGATGCTGATGACCAGCGTATACGTGTGTGGAGGAGGCCAGGCCACCGGTCCGATCCGGCATTTGTTTTCGAGAGGCATACGGCAATTACACAAGGTGTGAAAGTGTGGGGAGAAATTTGTTGGGACACACGATCACCTCTAGTCTTCCTTAAAAGCACTTTGACGGCACGCAGTTACGTGGACGAGATTTTAAGTCCAGTTATACTACCTATGCTATCAAGTCGCCCAGGCGCCATTTATCAGCAAGACAACGACCGTCCACATACTCTGCGACTCTTCCAACAATGTCTTCAAGGATATGACGTACTCCCATGGCCTGCAAGGTCACCAGACTTCTCGCCAATAGAGCATGTCTGGGACGTGCTTGGAAGGCAACTGCAGCCGTCCCGGAATACTGGTGAATTAACTGCCCAGTTGCAAAGATTCTGGCATGATCTTCAGCAGGAGGGGATCGGTGACCTCATTGATTCGATGCCACGCCGTGTTTCGGCTTGTATAGCTGCCAGAGGTGGATTTACTACTTACTGATTTGTAACATTTTTCATGTCATATCTTCTTAATAAAACGGTCTGTTCTTCTGAATTTGTAATCATTTGCTTATCTACTCATAGACTATGATTCGTGATAGTAGCTCGTTTCCTTCTGAGTGCAAGTATATTTTTTTGACAGAGTGTATCATATTATTGAAAATGCTCCAGACAATTCTAACTTTCACATTCTGTTGGGCTTTAAAGTTTATTGTTGTTCCTCCATATCCTTATTAATCTCCTATAGTTGACAAAATCTTTCAGTTTTGTAATGTATGGAATATTATTTGTGATGCGGGATATTTTAAACGACTCTATGACATATTGATATTTTTTTTCCATTTTTCAAAAGATGATTTAAAAAAATATCATTATGCCCTTTTCCAAAACTAAAGCCTTTGATAAACATGTAGACACTATCCAAAATATTGTTTCTCATTTACACATGATTACCTGATGTAATGTCAGACGCTGTCTCAAGCCCTCTCTCTGTCCGTTCATACATTCATTTATTTCCATCCTGTATGTTTTGTATGAGATACGTTCCCAAAGAAAAAAGAATTTTCTCAGAAAATACTCTGCTATATGCTTCATACCAATCTACAGACACATTAACCTACATAAAATGAATATATTAATATGAAAGTGGAAGTACTTTGTGTAGCGGACTGTAATAAGAATTCAATATTAACCATATTGATTTACTGCAGGTAATACATAAACACTTAGTTGCAGCCATGAATTGGAAGTAAATGTATTTCTTAACAGAAAACAATATTTATTTCTCGAAACTTATAGAATCGATTTTATTATAAAATAAAATATAAGTCAAGATTTATTTTGCACTTGGCAAAGTTCAAGGAAAACCTATTTAATCACATATCAAAAGAATAAAATAAACCAGAATTCATAAAAATCAACGATCAGCTGCATTTAATTAAAACAATATTTTTTGAATCTCATTCACCTAATAATGATTAAGAAATGGAGGTAATGTAATGTCTAATATAAATCACATAACCCTTCATCTGAATGCTCCAATTTATAAGCGTATGATTTATATTTTAAAAATGCATTCTCCGTTTAGATGCCCAGTGCAATGACTTTCTGATGGTATTGCATCTAGTTAAGTGAATTACAGTTTCAAAAGGACGAAGCGCAGAATAGTATCAAACCCCACACAGTCAAAATAAAATGCCCTTTTCAAAATTTAAGTTTCACATCCCGATGTTCAGTCGAACTCAAAACAAAATAAAGGATATTGGATGTATTTCATCTTTGTACATTTTGTTTCGTCATATAAGGACACATAAGACGAACGTAGAAATTTATTTGCGCTTAAGACCTGTTTATATATATATATATATATACATACATGTGTGTGTGTGTGTTTGTGTGTGTGTGTGTGTGTGTAAGCAAACATAAGAAATGAATGTATGAAACCAAAAACCAAAAATAATTGCGAAAACAGTTTTCAGAATTTTCTATACAATGATTGCTACTCTTGCTAACGTAAATATCTTTTATCATATCTCATCCTCAATCCCCAGTATGATTAGGTAAGTATTCAAATGACATTTAAAATTACAATTTAAGAAAACATGCATTATTTTAATTATCGAGATTTTCCAGTAAAATATCTGAATTTCTTGCAGGCTCAAGTACAATGCATTAAGTTGAAAGCAATTTTATACCACAATGCCATGATTATGTACTATTTTTAAAAAAAGTAGCTTATTTTTAGCTGTAAGAAAATTATTAATATTTGCGATTATTACATATAGTATTTGGAAATATGTAGGTGCTTCATAGATAATAATAATTAATAGATAATAACAATGGCAAACTTTAATATAAGCTCAAAACATAGAGTATTTTAGAAATTAGGTATATAATGGTACGTTTTCTACTGTCAAGATTTTTTCAAAAGATGGCGCACACACAAATATTCATAGAACAAATAAATTAATAATTATGATTATACTGCTTTTAATTTAGCATAAGTCATATATATTTAAGTAATCATTTGAAGCACAGAATGCATAGCAGATGTGTTACGATGATAACACTAATCTAAGAAATGTATGGTCTAATACCGTTCACGAATACTAGAGTTTTTCTAGTATACTTATATTCTATCTAAGTGTTGAAACTAGATACCGGGTGGCGTCATACGGTTACCTTCCGATTAAGAAATAAGTGAGAATGCTGCTTAACGCTCTCTATGACGTCACACGAGTACGCCGAGGATGTTTTTGCATCGTGCAGAAGAAGTTGTGTCAGAAGTATCTGGCATCTGAGCCAAGGATCTTAAAAGGAGTCGTTGTTCTTGTAGTGTGGATGTGACAGCTGGTGAGTGTGTGAAGCAGTATAACCCTTTTGTAATATCTTTAGTGCCAGAATTTGCTCCAGCATGAGGTTTATGTGTCAAGTTATATGTTTCCCCGTCAAGAAAGAGGAATATAGCCTTTATTTGGATTATCAACCAAGCTGTTACAATCTATTGCGTGGTGTATTCATTTAAGTAAGTCACTCTCATTACTCTTCACCAGTATATTTTTACAGAACGAAATAAGTAGAACCACTGCGTCCTATATTTTTCTATATATGTTCCTGCCCAGACCGGCTAAAGTCGGGTAGACGTAGCTTAGAGTCTGAATCGACGAGTGCCCATTTCGGTGGGAGGTACTCGATTTCTTACAAGTGGCGTCCGCGACAGGATTTACAGTGGGTTTAGCTTTAGAAAAGTGTTTCAAATTATTTCTTTAGTACCTGTTGAATATTTGTTTATTACTGTATTTGTATAAAATTAGCCTTCATTATTAGTAATGGATGCTTTGACGTTAAAACGTGGGGGATTACGTTCCTCTTTTACCAAGACTGTTAAAATTCTTGATAAAGAAATTGGTAAGGATGACAGTGCAGAAGGCGTAATTAAGGATAAATTTACGAAGTTAAAAAGAGTGCATAAAGAACTCGAAGAAATGAATGAGCAAATTTTGAATTATTTAATGACAAGCGAGGTGACACAGGAGGAGATTACAGCAGAAATGAAAGGTTGCGAAACTTATTCCGATGAATTTATCATAATTATTCGTTTAGTAAATGAAATGGTCCGGAAATGCTAAATTTTGAAGCAGGTAGTGAGACTTCACTAGCCGTTAGTGAGACTGACAAGACGAAACGCAATGAATATGAGCTTCCAAAAATTGAGCTTAAGAAGTTCGACGGGAGTTAGTGAATTGGCTGCCGTTTTGGTCACAATTTGGAGAAAATTCACGAGGATTTTGAGTTGCACGAGAGTGACAAGTTTCAGTATTTAGTCCAAAGCATGAAACCGGGATCGCGAGCGAAATATTTTATTGAGAGTTATCCGATGACTCTGAAAAATTGTTCTAAAGCCGTTAGAGCACTTAAAGAGCGTTTTGGTAAAGCTGACCTGTTAATTGAAGTGCACGTGCGGGAATTAATAAAATTGATTATAACAAATGTAAAGGTTGAGAACCGAGATATACTACCTCTATCATAATTATTCGATAAAATCGAAGCACGGTTAAGGGCTCTCGAATCTTTAGGCATCTAAATAAATGGGACCTCTTGTTGGTTGTATCCAATGGTAGAATCCACTCTCTCATAGGATGTTATGAGGGCTTGGAAAAGAAGCCCGCTGTTTAGTGTGGGAGATGAAAAGAATGATACTTCTAGTCTGACCAATTTGATGAAATGTTTTAACTCCGAAGTAGAGGGCGAGGAAAGACTCAAATTAGCACGTAGTGGTTTTGATAATTTCGACGTTAAAGAAAAATTTCGCGATAGACAGAAAGGGGAATTTAAACGTAAACTTAAGTCTAAGAAATCCGTAAATATCCCCACAACAGCCGATTTTCTTGCGACCAAAGATAACAGTTGTATTTTCTGCAATAGACAGCATGATAGCAAAAATTGCTATGGCACGTGTGCCCTATCGCGCCAAGAGAAAGTCGACAAAATAAAGGAGAAAATATATTGTCTAAAGTGTCTGGCATATGGCCACATGGCTAAGTCCTGTAAGCAGTTTATTCGGTGTTATGCCTGTGGTAAGGCACATGTAATTTCCTTCTGTCCACAAATGCACTTGAAAGTTGAAAGCCAGCCGGAGAAGCAAACAGCTGAAGCCGAGCAAACAACCACCACGAGCCAAACCTGTTCCACAGACATGGCTTTGATGACGTTGAAGGTTAGGATTGTGGGTAGAGCAGCTACTCGAGAGGTAAGAGCACTTCTAGACTGTGGATCTCAAAATTCATATGTTTTAAAGTCAACTGCTAAAGAACTAGAGTTAACACTCATAGCTAAAGAAACCCTGGGCCATACTTTGTTCGGAGGAATTAGGACCTGAGATTTTCCTTAAGTACATAGGAAATATCGCATTAATTTACACTCGTCTAATCCAAGCATTAAGCAAGCTTTAGAATTTGAATTCTTGGATCAGGATACAATTTGTGGGGACCTACCGAGGTTACCTAAAGGAGCTTTGTTAAAAGAATTAAAACATCATAAAATATGGCTTTCGGATATGGGATCAGGCTACCCTCAAATTGAAATGCTAATGGGTAGCGATATTTTCGTCAAAATTCTTACTGGTCATGTTAAGCAACTCAAAGGGGGCTTAACGGTCGTCAACACTACGCTCGGAGGGACTGTGTGTGGTCAATATAACGAGCTTCCCAAACAAAAAATCGAAGACATATCCGCGCAGTATTCAACCTCCAATTTAGCTATTCAAAACTGGGAAGTTTCTGATTTCTGGAATTTAGAGAGGATAGGAATCTCGGATAACGGGGAAAACCTAACAAAGGACGCAGAAGAACAAATAGCCCAAGAACATTTTTTGAGTTCCCTCAGCAGGAACAAAGAGGACCGCTATTGTGTTGGTTTACCTTGCTTAGAACACAATTTGGATCTACCGTCTAATCGTCATATTGCCGAAAGAGACTTTTTAGCACAGTGCGAAAACTTAAAAGTTTAAACCTGTATGCAAAGTACGATAGAGTATTTAAGGAGTGGCTAGCGGAGAGCGTTATTGAGGTAGTTCCAGTGGACGAATTAGATTCCAGAGGGCACTATCTTCCTCACCATGCGGTAATGAAACCAGATAGTCTTACGACAAAATTGAGACCGGTGTTC
Source organism: Dolomedes plantarius (assembly GCA_907164885.2). Classification (NCBI taxonomy): domain Eukaryota; kingdom Metazoa; phylum Arthropoda; class Arachnida; order Araneae; family Dolomedidae; genus Dolomedes; species Dolomedes plantarius. The sequence continues at coordinate 70,374,260 of OU015497.1, forward strand.
GATGCATCCTGCAAAGTTAATAGATCACCCTCACTTAATGACTGTCTACTTAAAATACCCAATTTAATTAACCCATTTAGGACCGCTCCATGTGTTTTGTTAGCGGATCTTTAAGTTATGAAAGGGAAACGACGTACCTTTCTTCCGCTTCTTCTGAGCGCCTGTATCTACACTCAAGAGCCAAAACATTATGACCACCTGTCAATAACGAATAGGCCCACCTTTGGCGCGCAACACAGCTTCAACCTGCCTTGGCATGGATGCCACAAGTCCTTGGTAGATGGCCGGAGACAGATTGTACCAGATGTTTAAGCAACGGTCACGCAAATCCGAGATATTGCGAATTGGTGGTCTTTAAACTCTGAGCTGCCGTCCCACTTTGCTTCACCATGCGAGACAGTCTCCGACGACCTTTTTCTTTGATAGCGTGTGGACGTCCAACACCATGTCGTCTACTGCTGGTTTCACCGTCATTCATCCACTTTGCATAAGTACTAACAACTGTAGGTCGCGAACAACCCACGAGTCGTGCAGTTTCGGAAATACTTGTTCCGAGCCTTCGAGGCATTACAATCTGCCCTCTATCAAAGTCGCTTAGATCCGCAGCCTTTCCCATCACACACAGAAGTAAGTGAAAGAATGATCCCTCAGACTCTCCAGAAGCAGTTAAATGCCACTTCCACCTGATCACGTGCCTTCCACGTCATCCATTCAAATTCATTGAAAAATGTAGGGGTGGTCATAATGTTTTGGCTCTTGAGTGTATAAAAAGAAATTTTCCTTTGGACTGATGGACAGGGCAATCTCTGCAAGACACTACATTTTTATTTTTACTAAGAGATCACAAAAACATATTTAAAAATGCTTTATGAGCCTACAGCTTTCCAACTCGGGTGATATGACCGCGCTTATCCGCGACATTCGAAAGTCTGAATCTGATTGTTCTGTTTATAGTCTGTTTCTCTCTTCACTTCAGTTCGGAGAGAAGCTCGGAAACTCATGGAGGATGGAGGGAAATGTTGCTCGGCAGCAACACACTCCCACCTTGAGTTCTGTATCTATGAACTCAATCTTCTTGACGAGCACCTTCAAATGCCCATTCTTTCGGGAGGTTTCACAATTCATCCACTTCGGGTTATCACTGGTTTTGACTCCTGAAGGGGTTTGTCTGGTTCTTGGTCTTTTACATTTTTCATATTGTCAAGGATTTTATCTCTTAGGAATGTATCTTCAATGTTCTCGGATAATTCTAGTGGATACACTCGTTGCACAGGACGTGTTACAATGCCGGATTTTGTCTTTATCCACACAACTCTGACTATGCCATCCTTGCCTGGTAGGACATCCAGAAACCCGTCCAATTGGCCACTGTAAGCATTTTAACCAAAGCAACCAAATCATTTGCATCTTCGGACAAATATGTCAAGGGTCGTGAGTTTATCAGACTCTCGGTATCACACAAAACTGTGTTTAATTCTTCATAATTTAATAAGGCTTGTCCTAATATTCTGCGTAAAATCTGCTTCATCATGCCAATTAATCTCTCCCACCATCCACCCCACCACGGTGCAGATGGAGGAATGAACTTACACGTAATTTTCTTCAGGGTGGATTGCATTTCTGTTCTTTGCCAATCTAGATTACTCAGTGCTTTGTATGTCTTGGCAAAACTGCTTCCGTTGTCGGAATATATAATCTCCGGTCTTCCTCGACTCGCAATAAACCTTCTTAAGGCTTGAAAAAATGCTTCTGTTGTTAGTGAAGTTATCAGTTCTATGTGAACAGCGCGATAAACAGCACAAGTAAATAGAACTATCCAGGCCTTTGTTCCGTCTCTCAAGAACAGCGGCCCAGCAAGATCTGTGCCTGTAACTTTAAATATCGTGGCTTCCCTTACTCTGTCTTCAGGCAAAGGAGTGGGAATCGGCTCTGGATGACTCACGGTGAACCGTTTGCATCGTATGCATTTCGAGACTGCATGTCGAATCGTTTTTCGGCTCTGCAAAATCCAATAATTTTCTCGGAGATTGTTCATCAATATTTGAATTCCAGGGTGTTTCATTTCTCTATGCTTACTCTCAATCAGCATGTGAACGATTCTGTGTTTTCATGGCAAAATTATTGGTAATCGAAAATTCCTTTTATCTTTTCAAGAACAGGATTAAGTGGTTTAATTCCTTGCTCAGATATTCCTTCTGGAAATGCATCTTTCTGGACAATCTTCAATATAACTCTTTCAGCGTGATTTAATTCTTTCACAGTTAGATTTCCTGTGCATCTCAAATTTTTGTTCTTCAAATTGAAGAAAAATCTGTAAACCCAAGCAATGATTTTAATAAGCCTGGGGTAACAAGAAATTTTATGAAAGACTTCTTCAGACAATCTCAACTTTATGATGTCCTTTTCTCAATTCCAAACCAAACCTAAAGTATTAGTAACGACTTCTGGATTTGGATCATTAGAGTATTGCCAACACCTAAGATTGAATTTCGCTGATGCCATAACTTTACGAGATTCTTCAATAAATTGGAAAAATTCAGCTTCATTATCAAAACTGGCTTATACATTATCAACATAAAAACTCTGGCGAATTTTTTCTACTACTTTCTTACCATGTTCTGCATATTTCATGTCATTCTGAAGATGATAATATATTACTGCGACGAACAAAAAAGGGCTACAGCTCACTCCGAAAACAACTCTGGTGTGATGCAATATTTTCACTTCTTTAGTGTCTTCGTTCTTCCACAAAAAAATCTCAGATAACGTCTATCTGAAGGTCTGATACTAATTTGTAAAAATGCTTTTTCTATGTCTGAGACAACACCCAACTTTCTTTCTCGAAATCTAAGTAAGAGGGATGGGATCAGCTCTAATAAATTGGGTTCGCATTCTAAACTCTGATTAAGTGACGGTGAAAACTTAGCTCTCGCCGATGCATCGAACACGGGCCGGGTCGTACTGGAGTTGAGCTATTTTCTTTAATTACCAGTCTGTGAGGCAAGTAATGTCCACAGTCGATATCTTCACCGTGTTCTACTTCTTCGATTATAACTTTATCCTGCCAGTCTTTTAAAACTTCATCATATCGTTTAAGCAAATTTTTTGAACGAAGTTGCTCTGTTGTGGTTCCCAGTCGTTTCAGTGCCAAGTCCTTGTTTGTAGGTAATGGTAAACAATCTTCAGCCTAAGGTAACGTCACTTCATAACGTCCCTCTCTATTCAGGGAAACATAATTCTGAAATTACATTTTTATTTCTAAGTCCTTTTCTTTTGTAGCTTTTATCGTGACTGGATCAGCAATACCGATGACATCTAAGTCCCTCAACTTTGTAATGGTAAAATATTTAACAAATAAATTTGTTACTACCATCGTAATAGAATTATCATCGAAATCATCAAATGGCATTTTCCCCATCAAGGTCCATCCAAGGTATGTTCCGATACCTACAAGCCCGCATGGTAGATCTACCACCTTTCCATTAAGTAGCTTACCTGCTCCATCCGCCCCGATTAGCAAATCAATGTCCCCAGATTCTTCATATTTTGCAAACAAACTGATCTGTTAAAATTATGTTTCTTTCATTTAATTCCTTAGAACAAGGCTCTAATTTTAAAGTTGGTATATTAGAACATATCCTTCCCTGATCAAGTAGCTCAAAATTGCAGTGATAATCTTCGCTAATACTGCTAACTAACACTCTGTACCGATAATGTTTTTCTGCTTGTTCTTTACCCCCAAACAAATTATGGATAACATTTTCTTCTTTAAGAAGATCATAATGCATTTCTTCGGCTACTCGTTTATTTAAATACGAGCGCTGGCTACCCGTATCTATGAGACATCTAATAATTTTCCCTTCATTTTTTGCCTCGCAGGTTTACATACATCGTTTGTAGAAGAATTTCTCGACTACAAGTTCTGTTGCTTAACATCGTGTCATTAATAACAGGTTTTATGCTCCTGCTTTCTATAGTTTCTACTTTGGATTTGTTAAGCTCTTTCTGTTTATCATCGTTACACATTAGAACAAAATGCTTTCCTTTACACCACTCACAGCAAATTCTACGTTTGCAATCGCGGAACCGATGACCCACTTTCAAGCAAATAAAGCAACAACCCTTTTTTATTAACGTTTTCTTTCTGTGATCTAAACTCATTTTGAACGCATATCGGCAAAAAGCTGACTCATGATTCTGTTTTTTACAAAACACGCAGCTGTGTTTATTGAAATGTGTAGCGTCTAAAAGTCCCATTGCCGAAATTCTCGCCTCGGCGCCGTCCACGTAAATAGGGGGGAAATATTTAATCTTTCGCCTAGAATCGAAACCAAAACCGTCTCTCGCAATAGCAATCCGTTCCTCACCTTCAACATCTGATTTTAAAAAACTCATTAGGGAAGTCAATTTGTTTGACTCTTTAGTAATTTCGGTTTCCAGAGTCATGTTTCTTTCCCATACTCTTATTATATCTTCCGGTAAACAGCTTTCTACGAGCGGATACAAAATCGAGGCTTATTTATCGGAAGTCACACATAGGGAATTCAAAGCTCGGATATGAGATTCGATTTTATCGTATAAACTGGAAAGAAGCGTCTTCTTTTGACTCATAGAATTACTAAGCACTAAACTTACTAACCGTCTGACGTACACTTCTATGAGTAACTCATCTCTGCCAAACCTCATTCTTAAACACTCAATCGCTTCTTCGTAATTTTTGGCAGATGGGGGGAAGGAATCAACGAGTTCTCGAGCACGGGATACTTCAACTGTAGCTTCTGATAAATAAATAAATTTATCTTCCGGTGCTATTTCTATATCCTCATGAATTTTCTTAAATTGACCGCAGAAACCGAGCCACTCCTCTATTTCCCCATTCAACTTTTTAAGTTCTACTTTTGTAGTTTAAATCGGCGTTTTGATGCCATTTCACTCGCGACATCACTATTATTATCTATAACGGTACTGTTCAATATTTGTTTGCTTTCGTTTTTAATCTTATATATCTTTCTTTATATGACTCATAATCATTATATTCGGAATCAAAAAATTCTGGACTACACTTGGGATCATGTGCTAATAATTCGTGAATTGTTGTTTCTTTATCAACCAGCACACACCATTTCTCATTTAATTGTTCAATTAATATTTCTAATTCCTCTTCATCAACAACTTTATCCTCTAGATATCTTTCTAATTGATTGGCTATTCTTGTGAAGCCGCTTTGTAACGGTGTGCGTGATTTTTTATAACTCTCCATCGTTTAATGTTAAGCATAAACTATCACACGCTTGTTATTATTAGCTTTCAATTCAATTCAATATACTTTTCTAAACAATTACAGACGCTCACCCGGGGGCGCCAAAAATGCATTGTTAGCGATTGTTTCAGTTATGAAAGGTATACGACTTACCTTTCTTCCGCTTCTTATGGGCGTCTGTATCTATAAAAAGTAATATTTCTTTGTATTGATGGAGAGAACAATCTCTGCAAGACACTAAATTTTTATTTTTACTAACACATCACAAAAACATATTTACAAAAGCTTTATGAGCATACAGTTTCCCAACTTGGGTGATATGACCGCGGTTATCCGCGACATTCGAAAGTCTGAATCTGAGTATTCTGTTTCTAGTCTGTTTTTCGCTTCACTTCAGTTCGGAGAGAAGCTCGGAAACTCATGGAGGATGGAGGGAAAGGTTGCTCGGCAGCAACACCATGTTTCCTTTATTGGAAATGCACCAAACAGTTTTTTAACACTTATTAGAATATTAATTACACAAATAAGCTGTTTCCATAAAATTAAATTTATTTTTACGACAGTTACAAAATGTTGCGTTTTCGCAACATCAGTCCAAAAAGGTATAAAAATTTTAAAAATATAAAATGTTAAAATTATAAAATTTTTTAAAATTTTTTTTAAATCTATGAAACATTTCGCATGAAGAGGTACATTACACTTATTACATACAGTAATTGTTTGATTTTTGCAGTGTTTACATTTTTTTGTCTATTTTCACTATTTTTAGTAATAATATGACCCATACGGTCTTTCCGAGTTTCTTTGAGAATTAGATATTGAATTGAAGCTGGTCTTCAAATATGTGAAGTTTCAGGTAAAACAGAATTCATCTGCATTTTTTCAAGCCTTTTTATCAAAGATATGGCTCTCACAAAGTTATTTGATCTCTGAAACTCTAATAAACTTATTTTAGAATTCCTTACATCCATGTAGAGTATCCATTTTTCCCATACAATATGCTCCTTTTTCATACTACATTTTGCTTACTTTCATTTTGCTTACTTTTACATTTATTAGAAAAATAAGTCGATTTTACCTGCAATGTCTTAAGGTGATTCACATAAAATATTATCATCAATAGCTTCTTCATCCGTCAAATCATCCGGATCTGGAGGGATAATGACGAATTATGGTTCATCATTAGCTTCTGTTGAGAACGATTCTGAAATATCATCATCATCTAGCCCATGAAAATACTCCAATTTCTCTTCCAATATCAAAAATCGCTTTTTCTAGAGACAAACTTATCTGAAATGAAAAAAAATACCAATCTATCTGCATAAAAACTAGGAAGAGCTAATAATACACATTGAAATTAAGTAATACACATTGGACTGATGTTGCGTTTTCGCAACATTTTTAAAAATATGAATTGAGAAACATAAAAACAAAAATTATGTCTTACCTGTTGAAGCCATTTTGTTCTTTAGTCTCTAGTAAACTCAGAACAATCATCAAATCGGAAATTTAACATGTGCTGCTATCTAAGGTTATTATTTGAAATTAGTCATTTTTTTCCCTTTCAAAACACTAGAAAAAACAGTTTTTTGCAAGTGCTATAAGCGGACAAATGTGGAAACAAAAAATTTGGAAACATAAATGTGGAAACAAAAAATTAATTAAAGTACAGGGAATAAAATCAAAATGTTACTTCAGACCTACAAAACTTAGAACATGACTTTAAAAAATACAGGAATTAATGTTGCGTTTTCGCAAAGCCAGTCTTAAATGGGTTAAGCAGATACCCTCAATACTGTTAAGGTTCAGAGAAAAGCGTATAAGGGTTACAACAGATACCAGACGTGCGTTTTTACAAATAGAACTTAAAAAGGAAGATCGAGATTTTTTAAGGTTCCATTGGTGGGAGAGAAATGATGTGATAAGAGTATATCGTCATACACGGGTAGTTTTCGGGGTAACGTCTAGTCCATTTCTTTTAGGACCAGTTATCAAGGCCCATCTGACACAAGTACCGTCCGAACTAAAGGACACTGCGGAAAAATTAGAAAAATCATTTTATATAGATAACTGTGTTACGTCCGTGGACAAAGAAAAAGAACTAAAGGAATTCATTGACAAATCAAGTAAAATTTTAGCAGAAGTAAAAATGGACCTTCGTATGTGGACATTTGGTTTGACGGAGAATGGCAGGGAAAGTGTTCCTAGACTAAGTTCAGAAGACGTGTGTGATGACCCTGTATCAGTTTTATGTCTTCTTTGGGACAGAAAAGAGGATAATCTTACCATATTTGTTAAACCCATTCCAATATGTGAAAATTTGACTAAAAGAGAAATTTTATCCGTAACTCAGAGTGTTTTTGATCCCTTAGGGTTTCTGACACCCATATTATTGCCGGCCAAATTGTTAATTAAAGACGTTTGGACGACAAAACAAGGATGGGACACACCCTTATCAGAGGATATCAAACAAAAATTCCGAAGATGGCTTAGTAAATTGTCGGCAATATCTCACTTAAAATTGCCACGAAGAATAGGGTATGGAGACAAACATACTTGGTAATTGCATGTGTTTTGCGATTCTAGCCAGAGGGCTTACGCGACTGTGGCATTCTTGCGATGCGAGGGCGATGGCTAAGTCTTCATGACTTTTCTTGCCGGAAAATCACTGGTTTCGCCGTTAAAGAAAATGACCATTCCCCGCTTGGAACTTTTGTGTGTTAGGGGCCCGTCTAGCGAAATACATTGTGGAAGCACTATTACTAGACAGTATCACGAAACATTTTTGGTACGACTCCACTACAGCTTTGTCATGGATCAAGCGTAATAACCAATGGGGAACATTCGTGGGTAATCGCGTCAAAGAAATTTGTACACTCACAGAAGCAGAGCAGTGGTCCTACGTGCCTAGTCAGTTAAATCCGGCAGACTAACCATCCAGAGGCTGTACTCCTAGTGTGTTTGGAAAGGAGTTATGGTGTAAAGGCCCGTATTGGCTGAGTAACTCAAAAGATAACTGGCCTACTCTTGAAATTAAACCTGACGAGTTATTGGTTTCCTCGGAGCAAAGAAAGAGACTGGCATCTTTAAATGCATATGGTAGTTCCGAGTCCTTTAAGTGGTATTCGAAATTCTCGGAATATTCAAAATTTATATGAGTTCTAGGATGGGTTCTCAGATTTATTAGAAATACACAGAAAAAATCTGTAACTAAGGCAAAATTTCTATCCTCGAAAGAAGTGCAGGAATCTAAGAGGGCAGTGAGTTTACTAGTTCAAAGGGAAAGCTTTTCTCAGAGTGAAGATTCCGTCGGCGGTCTTTCAATCATCCGAGATCAATCTGGTTTAATTCGTATGAAGACAAAAATTCTCGAACGAAATGATAACTTTAATTTCAAGTATTCAATTCTGCTTCCATCAAATCAGACATTGTGGAATGTCTAATTCGGGAATATCACCATATGAACTCCCGTGCGGGCATTCAAACGCTTATGGCAATTATTAGGGAAGAATTTTGGATTATGTCAGCCAAACGTTCCATCAGAGCGGTAGTAAGAAGATGCATTAAGGGCAAAAGATTTACTAGCAAACCTCTGTCAACCGCACCTATTCAATTACCATTGGACCGAGTACGGGATGCAGTACCGTTTGAAGTTGCCGGGGTAGATCTGTGTGGTCCTCTTTATCTACGAGATAAAAGTAAGGCGTGGGTGGTGCTTTTTACTTGTGTCGTATACAGAGCGGTACACTTAGAGCTCGTAACATCTATCAGTACGGAGATAAGGCCTGTTCACATAGGAGTCCGTTGCGTTGCGTTAAGGAAAAGATGACGTTGAGACGAAAATAAACCAATCATATGCCTCCAAACGATTAGCAATGAAAATTTTAACCCCTATGATTGGTTTATTTTCGTCTCAAAGTCATGTTTTCCTTAACGCAACGCAACGGACTCCTATGTGAACAGGCCCATATTCTTGCAAGCGTTGAGGAGATTTATAGCGCGAAGAGGACGTCCAGCAGTTCTCTACTGTGACAATGGCACTAATTTCACTGGGGCTTCTGCCGCTATAAATAAAATCGATTGGACGAGATTAGTTGCCCATACAGTTCTGTGTCCCATTCAATGGAAGTCCATTCCACCCACAGCCGCATGGTGGGGCGGATGGTGGGAGCGTCCCATTCGTTCTGCCAAAAATCTCCTTATTAGAGTTCTAGGAAGAGCATCAGTCACCTACAAGGAACTGATAACTATCCTTTGTGATGTAGAATCGGTATTGAACAAACGTCCTTTAACATACATTTCAACCGATTCTGGGGATCTTACGCCATTGACGCCTTCCCACTTCCTGCGGGACTTACAAAGAGACGGGACACTAGATATTGATTACCTGGATCAAGTAAAATTGTTAACAAGACAACGTTATTGTCAAGAGCTCAGACATCAGTTTTGAAACAGATTCCGCAAAGAGTATCTCGGCCAGTTAGTGCAGAAAGCTGGTAGGGATAATTTCAACTTGTAAGTCGGAGACCTAGTGCTTGTGGGCTCAGAGAGCCAAAAATGGCTTAATTGGCTACTTGCAGTGGTTCAAGAGCTCTATCCCGGAAGGGATGGTCATGTTAGAGTGGCCAAGGTTAAAATTCAGCATGGGAGTCTTGTGCGCCCAGTAAAGAAACTCTTTCGTCTGGAAGTAAGTTCTGTGAGTGCCCCTAGACCAGCGACGGAAGAGCAGCCAATCTCTTCCGCATCCAGTGAAAAGTGCAAGGGAATAGCTAAGCATGTTCCATCAGTCTTAGGAGGTTCTAGAGAGCGGAAGAGCCCATCGTCGATGAAACCAGGCGAAAAGAACGATGAAACGACAAAGGTTGTTCCAGGTCGTCCCTATACGACAAGAGAAGGAAGAGTGGTGAAACCACCCCTCTGACTGAAATATTAATTGTTCAAACTTTCTTGACTTTATTTAGTTATTTAAGTGTGTATTTGTGCAATGACTGTCGTCAAAGTGTTTTTATGTATATATTCAGTTCATTCCATATGTTAGTTAAAATTTTGTTTATTGATTTACCTGCCGTAAATCAAGGTGGGAGGTTGTTGGAACTAGATGACGGGTGGCGTCATAGTGTTCCCTTCCGATTAAGAAATAAGTGAGAATGCTGCTTAACGCTCTCTATGACGTCACACCCGAGGAAGTTTTTGCATCGTGCAGAAGAAGTTGAGTTAGAAGTATCTGGCATCTGAGCCAAGGTTCTTAAAAGAAGACGTTGTTCGTGTAGTGTCGATGTGACAGCTGGTGAGAGTGGGAAGCAGTATAACCCTTTTGTAATATCTTTAGTGCCATAATTTGCTCCAGCATAAGATTTATGTTTCAAGTTATATGTTTTCCCGTCAAGAAAGAGGAATAAAGCCTGTATTTCGATTATCAACCAAGTTGTTACAATTCATTGCGTGGTGCATTCATTTAGGTAAGCCATTCTCATTGCTTGTCACCAGTATATTTTTACAGAACGAAATAAGTAGACCCACTGCGTCCTATATTTTTCTATATATGTTCCTGCCCAGACCGGCTAAAGTCGGGTAGACGTAGCTTAGAGTCTGAGTCGCCCATTTCGGTGGGAGGTACTCGATTTCTTACACTAAGTATTCTGCAATGAACTGATTTTGTTTTTGAATCGCAAGAAACAAAGTGATGCGAATCAGCAGTATTTACTGAGGATTCAATAAAATCTAATATATTTGTGTGAAAGTGAAAGTTGAAGTACTTGATACAATATATATTGAAACTGTTAAGCCTGAGGAAGTTGTCACTCAGCGGATGAATTTGTGCAGCAGATAATGTGATAACAGCTTCAAGTAACGTATAGTACTCAGATCAATTGTTATTGAAAATTATGTAAGAACATTTAGGCATTCAGTAAATTTGTCTTTTATAAAATATTATATTAATTAAAGTAGTGGAGAGGGCTCAGGAAGTAGATTGTAAACCACTCACTAAAGCCTGCATTACTCAAGTTATGCGATTTCTTGGTCAATGAAGACCCTTAAAATGTCGAAATACGCATGAAACTTTTATTGTTGATTTTTAGTAGTTGCAGTTGATGTTGCATTCATTGACCAGAGTATGGAAAAAAAAGAACACACACAACACGCGGAGAAATCAGAACAGCATGAAACCGACTGAAATGCAGAAAAACCTGCGCTCTGCAATCGTAGTGGATTTAGAGTTAACCAAGGTACACCACGAGGATGCCCACTACATTACACCCCATGAGACTTTGACAATTTGTTTCACTCAGTAGCCACTAAATGCATAAATAGCTGTTCAATCCTTTTTCTCCATTAAATAACTTTCAAGTTACATAAAATACGTCTTTCTACCACAACTCTCAAACTCATGGTATCTGTCTTTAGACAACATTAAGCGTTGGAATAATCTTACATAATGAACCCCACAAATAACCGCTTTGGTCATAATACAGGAATAAAGTAAAAATAGAGTCTATAACTCGTTATTTACCTTACTTTAGCCCCTTTAAAATTTGAAAAAAAAATCTTTGATATTATTTTTAACGGATTAGCATGTTTGTATTGTGATCAGTTTTTTTAAACACTTTAAAAACACAAGTAAATGTAGTAAAAGACATTTCAAACTGCGAGCCAAAAATAAATTAATCTTTCATTGTTAATGCAAATTGCATTAGTGGTCAAAAGCATAAGAACAATCGATTTAAAATATTTATCAGAACTTGCTTGAAAAGATAAGAAAAAAAGAAGATAAATGCAATATATTTTCGGGAGGGTAATGAAAAATAAATGACAAGGGAATATTTTGCAAAATTTTACAAAAAAAAAATTAAAAAATATGCGGAAAAGAGATAAATTAATTTTCCTATGTACACACAGGAAAATTAACATATTTACTTATAAGAAAATATGATAAAAGTGGCTATGTGGGGTAAAAACCTATTTCATGAAAGTCAGACGACAGCATTTTTTATGCACAATAATGTATCATTAATTATATTGTTCGTTTCTATTTAACCACCATTATACTAGTGGTTATTTATTATTAATAACACTAGAATAAACGCCACAAGGTATTTTAAAGCACATCTGTTTTTCCTTCCACCAAATGTCATACATGATTAAGGAGAAAATACATTGGGAATACGCTGTTTTTTAATAAAATAATGAGGAACTGAAACAAATACGCTTTGTTTTTTACCTTGCATGCATTCTACATCATTTCAAACCTTAATAGCTTATCACGGTGTCTGAGGGCAATAACAAAAGCCAGAAACATATATTTTATATATATATACAAATATATATTTTTTCTTTTATCTTGGTTTGTTGAAAAAGACAAATGTAAAGTTCAGAGTAATAAATAATTTTCTTTTTTCTTTATCTTTAGAGGAGAAAACCTTTTTATCCTTAAAAGAAGAGCAATGACAATTTGCGGAAATTTCTTCATTGATAAATTATTGTGTTTTCCGAAATGTAATTCATCTCATAATTATATATTAACGCTATAAATGCTAAATAAGTTTTTTTTAAATTTATTTTATGAAAAGAAGATAACCTTAATAGTTTTTTTCGGAATTATAAATGGAAAACTATTTATCCGTTTCATGCAATTAATGAAATAGTGCACGTTGATCAATTTTTTAAAATTAATCCTGGATATTTTATATAAAAAAAATTAAAGTGTGATATACTTTTTTTTAAAAAAAAGGTTTATTTGTCTGAAAGAAAAATTTAAAATGCTCATCTTCATTTCTTCAATATAATTTTTTAAGAGAGTGTATAGAGATATCTGGCTTCTACCCTTTCTAGGATATATATATATCGAAGTCACCCTCTAATAAAGTAGAAATGACACTTTTGGCACTAAATAAATAACAAAGTTTATTATTCCCTTGACATATATAACGTGCAGTGTAAAAACAATACTGAGTAAAGACTGGTACCAAATGTTATAAACACTACACAAGGAAATGAAGTACAAGTACTCACAATATATATAAAGTCAGACCAGTGATGCTGCACGGTAATCTACTATTACTAACACAACAGACTCTTTATGCCAGAGTGACACAGACTCGCTTAGGCTTAGAAGAAAACTAGCTATGAGCCACTGAAGGCCACTCGCATAAACAGCTCAAAACAAACCAGTCTCTCTCGCAATCTGGCTACGCGGTATTTATACAGAAGGTCGTTCGCACTTTATGGAAACAATTTTGTAGTTTCCTTTTGGCGTTTGCATTTTGAGTTAAATAGTTGGCAACTTCAGAATATTCGTCTGCTATAGTTTTGCTTTGATTGGTATGTAAAATAAAAGATTTAGTTTGAAAAACGTCTAACGGAAAGTAAAAATGAAAACATTACCACTGAACCTCATCCTAAGACTGTTCGAACGCAGGAAAATATCAAGAAAGTGAAGTCTCTGATCCCAAAAGAAAATACGCCAACTCAAAGATCCATTGAATTGAAACTACGAATGTCTTCTTTTGCCAAAGCATATTGCTGAAAGAAAAAGAATCTGTAGAGAATTATATGAAAAACACCTAGCTGCTGAAAAAATGAAAATTTGTGGTAACACTCGATGGGGCATGGGTGTATTTAATTTACTTTAGTAAATAAAGATCAATTTTCTATTGCTCAACTGACGGGAATGACCATACGAAATAGCTACGTCAGTGTACAGAAAAGTTCTCAAAGGAGTTCATGATAGTAGCAGGATTTTGTTACAACGACAAATTAAAAATTAAAAAAAAGTCTCAAGTAAAGCCAAAATTAATTCAATCTACTATCAGCAGAATATTTTACAACCAATTTTTAAAGAACACATTCCAGCCTTATATGTAAAGGACAGTGACAAAGTTAAGCTTCTTATGGACAAAGCCACTAGTACCACGTCTACATCAACTGCCGCTTACTTAGCAAAGAAAGAAATAGAAACAGGAATAAAATGTATCCCATATAATGAAATATCTGTAAAATTTCCTGACTCTTCTCAAATAGACTTTGGTGATTACGGTTTTTTAATACGAGCCTTAGGAAAATGCCATCTAAGAACAATGAACGGACTTTGGAAAACGGTCCAAGAGGAATTAGGTAAAACTGATATGATAGTACTAAGCAAAAATTTACTTTCATGGATAATTCAAGTTAGAGATATTGTCAAGAACCATGGCTATCAGATAGTAGCAAATCATCGCAAAAAATACGGTATTTATACATAAAACTTAACTATCAAAATCGCTTTCATAAAGTGCAAACGACCTTCTGTAGTAATGGTTTATGCTGAATTTAGCATTTTATAGCTTCTTTGGATTTATGCAAATACAATGATCGATTATTGTTAATCGATCATTAGGTAGACCTTACAAGTGTTTATATAAAAATAATTATTTCACAGATTAGTCCATTTTCTGTTGATAACACGAACTTTCCTATTTTATACTTTACCGGAATGAAAGAAATCACATTCATTTTTATAATTTTTATTTGTTCTTTAGGAGGCTATATGATAAACTTTAACATGAATTTTCACTAAAATCCGCCCTTTCTAAAAAGTTATTAATTTTTTTATTTTTTTTTTATTTTCTTTCCCCAAAAGTATTATACTATACATTTAATAAAATTGAACAAAGTATTTTTAATTTTTGCTACTTCAAATTTGTTTTTTCAAAGAAATTTAGAGGTTATCAATCACAGCGTCTCAGACTAGATCTACCAAACTTCCCACCTTTCAATTATTATCATACTGATATGACGTGATGTCTTGATTGCACATGCCATTTTTAGTTCTGTGTATGCTCAGTTAAATCAATTAAAATTATTCAAAGAGAGTTTAAAAAATGTTTAATCAATAGAAAATTTCAAATAAAGGATTAACATGCAAATATAGAACATTAATATTTTTTAATGGTATTATAATTTTTTAATTTTTTTTCTCAAATAATATTTTTAAAGCTCCAAAAATATGTGCATTTTAAACATAACCATTTATCTATCTACGTATATATATGAATGAATATGTTTCAATCATTACCCTAGTTAAAAAATGACTAGTGATTAAAAATTAGAATATACTAGTTGGTACCCGTCAAAACATGACGGCTAGATAGGAAATAAATGTACTAATACACAATTTATACTCAACACATCATTGCACAATGCTGAAAATCATAATAATGCGCTAAAACAAATTAATATGTTTAAGTGGCCACGTGCTTAGTGAGTATCTAAAGCCTGATTTTAAAATGTCACTCAGCATGTGCAGAATGCAATTTTTTAATTATAAATTATCGCAATTTAAACAGCACGAAATAAACATTTTCATCAAGTTTAATCTTATATTTCACAAACACAATTGTCATAAAAATAAAAATGGCAGAGAGAGATCTAGAGAGACTCCTCGATATAAACGTGTTTATCATTAAAACATGCCACTGAGCATGCGCAGAATCAGTGAGTTTCTAAAGCCAGATTTAAACATGCCACTGAGCATACGCAGAAATAATTTTTTTAATTGTAAATTACCGCTAATTAATAGATATTGAGGTTACAAAAGCCAAATTTGACAAATCTACAAATTGCAAACTTTGTTTAAGACCAACATGAAGTAAACTGATGCAGTTGTTTTCTCTGACAGAATACCCAAAAAGTCGGATTAGCAACTTAAGTATATAGATTTTTTGAATCGCAAAAAATGTGAAAATTAAAATCTGAAAGTTAAACTATATTTGAGTAGCATATATAGGAGGAAATTTTTCAAATACGAAACATTTCTTTTAAAAAAATTTCATAGAGCTCAAAAGCAAAATGCAGTGTTGGTTATTCCACATTATTTGATACTTTGATACTTTAATTCTAAACACCATTATCTTCTTCTTAGTACAAATTTTGTTTTCCTGATTTTAAACCTAGTTATCACGTTTCTTGATTATTTTTTTCAGTTAATCTTTATGAATTACTTCATTATACAAATTTTTTTGAACAAATTTATATGCTGTTATCTAGAAAGTATACGGAGAGAAAAAAACAAAATCCATTAAAGAGATATAGGATCTTACCAGTATAATTAAAAATATAACTAGATTTCTCCTTGAATTTTCTTTCGATTAAGCGTCCTGAATTATTAACGGCTCTGATTAAGTAGGATCTATGCTTTTATTCTCTTTATGTTAATAAAAAGGAGTTGGTGATACGGTTCCTAATTTAAAATTTTCCTGTAACATCAAGAAAGCTCCCTGAATACGTTTTGTGGTTTAATTATAAAATATATAGACTTTTTTTTTTCTCAGTGTAATGTGAACAATGAGTAAATTATTTCTCAGGGATGTCGCCTGAAGCCAACATAGTTATGTTAACCATGTTCTGAATTTTATTTGAAGAAATGTACTGCAAGAAATAAATGAACATGCATGGAAGTGATTTTTCTAGTGTCAAATTATGTTTGTTTGACAAATGTCTCTCTTTATTTATGCATATTATTTTCCAATGCGGACAGAGGTGAATAAAGCCTTTAGAGGCCTCCAAGCCAAATCTAGGTTGAGACCCTTTTGTTCTAAATTTATGAACAAATAATATTTATAACTTAGGATATTTTGTCACGGTCGGAAAAGAAATTTTATTGGTTAGTCACAAGACAGTAAAAACTTGTAATTTAGTTTAATAAATATTCTACTCAAAATGGTCTTCATATGATATGAACTAATATCACAATATCTATGGGTAAATTAAATGATATTTTCTGTTGTTCAAAATTCTCCATAGCTGTGGAGATCTTGTAAAACAAATATGAACGTTCATGCTTTCCCTTATACCTATGAGATTAACATTGCCTTGAAAATCTGAAAAAATGAAGTTGGCATCAGATTAAGCTATTTTTGATAGTTAAATGAAAGCAACATTTATATATATATATATATATATATACCTTTATAGATAGATGCCGTTAATTCAGAATGCGTAACAACCGTTAGATATCAGAATTAGTAAAGGAAATGCAAAAGTACGAGAGTAAACGTAGAAAGTCGTACTGCACAAGAATATAGTGGAGTCATTTCAACGTTGGTTTAAAAAATTAAATAAAGTATTCTTAATTTTTCTTATTTAAATTTAATTTTTCAAATAAATTTACAAGATGTTACAATTTACAAAGGAATTTCTATAATATTTAATCCATAGAAAAAATATTTAATCGATGAATAACATGCAAGATATAGAATATTATAATAATATGCATTTTAAAAACTAATTGTTCCGCGTTTGGTTGTCTTGCATTATGTTGTGTAAAGTTTCATATTAGAGTTCTAATTTTGTATCTGGAAAGTGTACATATTCGCAAATGAATTTTTATATTAAATTTTTTTAACGTGTAACAAGGCTTGCACAATCTCACAAAAAACAAAACACGTCTCTACACATAATGAGAAATTATCTATCTCTGATTTACTTTTAAATTACAAAAGAATTGTCGACAATTAAATGACATGCTTTCTGATTCTGAAATTCTTTGAAATGTGAGACATTGTATAATAGTCTAACAACCATGATACTGATATCCACAACACGTGTTTGTAGTTGGCAAGTTCGTAGTTGGCAAAGGGCAGGTGTTCCCAACCGGTGAGCAACGACTTCAATGGGGTCATGATGTTTTTTCTGAGTTGTTACAGCGACACCTCAGAAAACACATTTTTCAGTTACTTTTCAGTTACTTTATAAAGCTAATCATTTAAAAAGTTTTTAACATATTTTGATGAAATTTATCAACAGTGTTTTACATATTACTAACTATGTTTTGACCTAAAAGCTAAGCTGTATATATAATTTAATCATTCTACATGTACCTGTACTTAAAAAACATATTTATTTTCTAAAAAAAAGTGTTTTATCACTTTTTTGGTATATTTCAGGGATTTTTGGAAATATTGTTAAACTTTTATATCAGAACACAGGCAAGTGCCACAATAGTGTATAGTATAAAGGAAATTAAAATATATTTAGTTGAATTGAGTGTAGGGTATCTGGCGTAAGTTCTAAATTGCACTAAACATTTATAAAAAATTCCCTCTTTTTAAAAATATTATGAAATTTATACCGAAATTATATATTTTTTTCATATTTCTATATAACATTTAAACTAAAAATATATGTATTTAATCAGTAAGATGTATTTTTTTAAAGGGCTCTTAACGTTAACATATTTATTTTACCTAACATAGTTTTACGATACATGTAATAAATGAAGTTTTTCGTGTAATAAAATCATAAATATTAGT
This sequence comes from Dolomedes plantarius, assembly GCA_907164885.2. NCBI lineage: Eukaryota > Metazoa > Arthropoda > Arachnida > Araneae > Dolomedidae > Dolomedes > Dolomedes plantarius. The sequence continues at coordinate 70,392,806 of OU015497.1, forward strand.
TTTTCAACAATATTTTACATAACGTAAGCATTTTACTTTAGAGAATTAGGCCTTTCCTGCCAGAAATTGTTATTAATATTGCATAAAAATCCTCTCGTTATAGTAGTTAAATAAAATTTATGATAATTTTTACTCTATTTTCATCAAAATATCTAGGTATTGGTTTTTTGATATTGTGTAGGTATATGAAGAGTACATTATTAAATATTAGGCAATTATAAAATAGAAAATTATTTCAGAGAATACCACGGGCCGTTAATTCTTTAAACACCTTGCTATCGGAAACTAATAAAATGCTTCTTTAGAAATCCTTCTTTATAAATATTCTGTAAAATCCATAAATCCATAAAAGTATCCAGAATTTGTTTTGAGACAAAGCCATAAATTTGATTTAATTGAAATACAATGAAGGAAATTATTTCTTTTTTTTCAAATCCGGGAATTATTCGGAATGTAAGAGAACGTGTTTTTATTAATCTCTCTGAAATTATATATGGGAATTTTTCTAAAAGGAAAAGCAAGATTAAACTGTATAAGTGGGTAAAGGTTTTATTCGAGATGGCTGTAAAAAAATTCTTTTATTTAATAAAGCGGTCTAAATTGTTTTTAGATATGTGTATATGAGTGAAGAATATTTTCCATAACATGGGCAAAAACTTGAAAATAAAATGAAATGAATACATACATATAGAAAATTTTTGAAACTTACTTAAAATGTGACCACTACATTCGCGCTAATATATATAATATTAAAAGGTTGTCTATAGGGTTATAAACGTTTGTCTCTTAAAAGTCATTTCCATGCATCACAACAAGGGGAAGAAATTAAATACTGTAGCAACAGAAAATCGAGACATATACCACAAAACTTTATGTACTAGAAATATTCGCGTCTTTACGAAACTTTACACGTACATAAGACATATTCGGCGCTTATTAAGGAAGTAAAAGCTTAATTCACAGTGCCAAAAGATGTAGAGTTTTAATGGATAATTCCATCTTCTTTTACGTAGATTCAGAGAAAATTAAACCTTAAAAAGCTTGCGTACACAGTAAACAGTTGATGTAATAAGCTCAACAAATCGAATCTGTGTTACCCCTTTTACTGACACCCATTCAAACTATAATGTCATCAGGATAAGCAAACAATGGTCAGTGAATTTATA
>OU015497.1:70396471-70431471 GCA_907164885.2 Dolomedes plantarius
TTTCAGAGCACTTCCACCATTTTTTTAATCTTAGGATCGATAAAGCAATTCCTCGATGCACTAAATACTGTTTATTTGAATCTTCAAGTGCCCTTTGTCTATAATTTTGATTTTTTGTTTTGTTTCAAATGAATTCTTATCGATTTACTGTCAACGTATGTTCGTGCAATGCCCATATTTTAGTGAAAATTTTAACTCAAAGATCATATCATGTTTCTGCTTCTTTTAACATCTATAATTACCAATACAAAATTATTTTAATACAAAAATGTATTATTATTTTAGCACATTTTTTTACAAATATTTTTATGTGTAGGTTAATTAATGTGTTGAAATGAACTGGTGGCTGTCTATTCAAACCTTCGATGAAGGATATTTGGTCCATTGCTTTCTGACTACTTTTGTGCCAATGAAGTCCTTCCGGTCTGCTGACAATACATCTTCTTGGGATTCTCATATTTCTAGTATTAAAAGTCTCACTGGAGGCTCCAATAATATTTCTGCATATTTAATAATTTTGTTTATCTTGTAGCAAAATGGTCTATGTCGCGATACAATTTTTTATCTCAATCTGTTGCCTTTTAAATTCAAAACACCCTTCTTTGAATATTCTCTTTAATCTCAATTTTTTTTCTACACACTATTTAATAGTTTTACTTTCCCTGCCGTATCACCCTTTTGTCTCACTTTTGGACAACACTAAATTTTGCACCCCTTTCCTCTGAGTTGTTATGGTTCTTATATCCCTGGCAGTTCTCACCGTCAGATTAACACTGATGAAGGCTGGGGACTTTGAACTAGGACCTTTGGTGCAGGAAGGATCCTCCTTGGTTTGATCAACAAGGATCAGGAGTGTTGTTGATATAATCAATAATTCACGGAGTCTTCTGCGTCTATTGGCAGTTCCTCTGGAGTCCCCGATTATAAGTCAGCAACGTTAAGATTCTTTTGTAATTGTACTTAATATCTATGTGAATGCCATATTGTATTCTATATCTTTTAAATATGTATCCTTTATGTTTAAAACATCTTGGAGGTTCTCATAAAACGGGACTTTGATTTTTTTTTTTCATTTTTTTCTTCAAACTGCTTAATCTCTGTGTTTCATTCGCGTGCTCAAAGTATGGGCTTGATCTAAATCAAGTCATTCTATATTAAGACATCCTTTGTCCTTTGCTCGGAGATTTTCCCTTATTATTAATGAGCTACATTAAAGTAGTCATCTGAATTTTCTTTATCCATATTTTTAACATTTAAAATTCCTTTACCACAGATGCTTAAGGGAAAGGAGAAAGGATGGTATAAGAAGGACTTGATTTAGAACAAGCATACATATTATGTACATAAATAAATCACACAGATTAAGCTGAAGAGAAAAAAAATTAAAAAGCATTTTTTAATGCAAATAGATTTCTATTATTCTTATTATTACTGGGCTACACTAAATTTTTGATCTCGGCGTCCTATCCTTATATTTTTAAAATTTAAACTTTCTTCACCGTTATCATTGTCGCTACGCTTTATTTTTTTTTCCTTTAATAATTAAATCAGATCTTATGTCTGATTTTCCAAATGTTTCCCTGATCTTTTGTTTGGGAATTTCTAAGATTCGAAAGCATGTGGGATTTCAATAAGTAGAAATGCTCACACAATATCTCATCCTTTTAAATTCGGTTTTCAATGGTGCAAAGGCCTTTTTCGTTTCAATCTTATCGGTGGGGAAATCCGTTGATATAAGGTATTGTTATTAATGGGTTTGAAATACTAATGCTTTTATACTGAGTTACATTTACAGAAGCTTAAAAACCATAAACCCCACAACATGAAGAGGCTACTAAAATTCTGCAAAAAAATACGCAGATTTGAATTTTTATATATGGTAAAAATGCATCCAACTTGAGGAGTCGGAATAAAAAAAGCGAATATGAAATTCATGGCGTTTAAAGTTCTGAAAAGCTCTCAGGTCGAATATGAACTTTATACCTCAGTTGAAATTCATGGTGCCGTGCTGCGCAGTGAAGTAAAGTAAAAAACATTTGTATTTTGATTCTTGCTCCTCCAAAAGTATAGTACTAAGTTATCGGCAATTTTTATTCAGTCACTACATTAAATGCCATTTACAAGATACTAAGATCGAATGTAAAAGTGGTAATACGGTGCTCTTAACATATCAGTAAATATATTTCTGTATTTTTTTTAATTATACCTTTCTCCACCGAGCTCCTGATATATAAAATACATCATTTGGTTTAGACAGATGAATAGATTCAATAACAGACACACAAATATGTATGGACTGTAATGACTTCAATAGTGGCCTGCATGAAGTAGAAGATAGTGACGTAACAGCTGCAACAGTTATTAGTGTTGTTTTCCCCACGCGCTGATTCAACTCAACTCCAAAAATAATATAAGAGGATTTTTAATAGATTGTATAAAATTTTTTTGAACTCGTTGTGTATCAACAAGATTTCTGGTGAATGGATGTTAAATATAATTTATTTTCATAAGAAGAGAATTATTCCTTTCGCCACAAAACACAAACACGCTACAGACTTGTATTGTATTATTGGTGGCAAGCGTCGGGATGGAATTATCAAGTGCCGATTGCAAGCTAAGTAGAATTTGATTTGAATTCTAATAAATAGTTTGGCGATTAAAGAAGAATATCGAATTTGAGAAACTTTGATTTCGTTTATGATTTATATAAACTATCTGTCTTGAAATTATTGACTCTACATTTGTATTAGTGTTAGGGTAATAATTCTTTAATGGAATTTGATAGTTTGGCGTTTGAAAAGTCTCATGAAAAAAGTTTCCGAGAAGAATTCTAGATAAAGTTGATGTATGACGTTTTGAATGTATTTTCACTAACGTAAAGTCTGAATTTGAAATTATTTATTTCAGCAATTGTATTTTTGTTTTGGAATAGTAGTTCAGTGAAGACTTTATATCAACTGTTTGGCCAGCGATTTGGCGATATTTTTTCAAGAACGACTGAAAGTTCATTATTAGGAACTGTATATATGTTCTTGTTTAAATAAATATGAAATAGAATTTGACATAAATTCAGAAGAAGTTTGGGAAAGAAAATACCCGTAATATTATTGAAAATAAACTTAGAATTTGTTTTTTGAAAGAAGTGCACGTGATTATAAAAGAAATATTAAAGTCATATTTTGTTTTGAACGTGCGTTTTAGTGATATAAAAAGCCGAATTGAAACAAGAAAGTTTGAGATTTATTTCAGCAAACGATTTTTATTAAAAATAATTTAAATTGCGCAGTATTTGCAAAACATTATTGTGTATTTTTAGATTGTGAAAAGTTTGTGGAGTTAGAACAGACTTCATTTTGAAAGGTAGATTTTTGGTTGAAAACTTTACCTATTATAATTGTGGTAATTTGGTGCAAGTTCAAGTTAAAAAATTTATTTTGAAATTTTTAAGAAGGTTGTGATTTGCGTGTGGTTGCTAACATGTCTTTCTTAGCCAAAGGTAGGAAAGCGGACTTATTACTTGTTTGCGAAGAATTGGGAGAAGAGATATCATCTTCGAATAAGATTCCCGAAATAAAAGCAAAAATTTTAAACAGTAGCAATTATGTTGAAGCTGATGTTAAGATTATTCTAGAAAGAGTAATTGAAGACAGGAAAACCGAAGAAGTTCGCCAAGATCAAGCTCGCCAAGATGAGTTAGCTCGCCAAGATCAAGCTCGCCAAGATGAGTTAGCTCGCCTAGAACAAGCTCGCCAAGATCAAGCTCGCCAAGATGAGTTAGCTCGCCAAGAACAAGCTCGCCAAGATCAGTTAGCTCGGGAGAAAATGCAGTATGATCTAGAAATGAAACGTTTGGAACTTCAGACTCAAAGTGTGTCAAATCCTCCAACCCGTCAAACAACCGGTATGGAAGAGCATAAAATACAATTAATGAATATAACTCCAAAATTTGATGAAGAACGTGATGAAATGACTCTCTATTTAATAAACTTTGAACGAAAAGCAGAAATGGCTAAGGTTCCAAGAAGAGATTGGGCCGCCTATTTATTGGGAGTGCTGCCAGTAGAGGTTTCCAATATGTTGGCGAGAGAACCACCGGAAACCGCAAACAATTACGATTCTGTAAAAAGTCTTATCTTGAAGAGATACAAATTAAATCCTGAAAAATTAAAGCAGTTGTTTTACAGACATCAGAAGAACGCAGAAAAATCTTGGAGAAATTATGCTTATGAATTGAACAGCTATTTTACAGAATGGGTCAATGATTTAGAAGTATCTACGTTTGAAGAGTTGAAAGATTTAATCGTAACCGAACAACTCAAATTTAGAGTTCCTGCTGATATAAAAGATCACTTTCTCGATGATTGGATAAATTGGAAAAAGCCTTACGAATTGGCGGAAAAATTAGACGAATATGATGATATTAGACAAAGTTTCCGGAAAAAGGAATTCCCTCGGAAGAACACAAGTAAAGTACCAGGAGGTAACAACAGTGGATATAAACCTAAAAACCAGACAAACAATTATAATGATAAGCCTTTTCCACGGCGAGAATTTCCCAAGGAGAGAAATGAGGAAGCTGAATTCGAAAGAAGGAAACAGCCTCGTTGCTATGAGTGCGGATCTCTTTCGCATTTAAGACCACAATGCGATAAGCTTAAAAAGAAAGTTGAAACTGTTGCTTCCAACATGACTGCAAGGTATGGATACCATGATGCACTTGCCCCCTACATAAGTATGGGAAAAGTAAATGGGATCGAGATGCCGATACTACGAGACACGGGTGCGAGTTTAGACTTGATTTGTAAGAAGTATGTCAGTCCGTCGATGTATACAAGTGAAACAGTGTGGATTAAATCTCCGCTGGAAGAAAACCCCACTTGTTACCCTTTAGCTAAAGTAGAACTTGAATGTGAATTTGGGCACATAGTGACCAAAGCTGCTGTTTTAAGAGACTCTTTGGATCAAGGGAGGTATCTTTTGGGGAACAAGACCGCTGCATTGTTTGAAGAAGCAAAGCAAGTCGAAGATGTCAAGATTCATATGGTGAATGCTGTTCAGACCCGTGCTCAAAAGAAAATATCTGAAGATGTCCAGAGTCTAGGAGTGGATGAAAATATTTCGGAATGTAGCCCAGATAATGAAGTCCCTGTGGAAGAAAATGTCTTACCTATAGCAGATTTTAAGATTCCGGAATTAGACCTTATAAAACTATCCCCAGAAGATTTTTTAGAAGAACAACGAAAAAGCGCTCAATTGAAACCTCTGTTTCAGGAGGCTGAAAGCAACTTAAGTTCTGGGAACTCCAGGTATGTGGTGCGAGGTCAAGAACTATTCTTCCGTAAAGAAGACAAAGATGGGACAGAACGATTATTGCTTGTAGTTCCAGAGAGATATCGAACACAAATGATGAAAATTTGCCATGAAGAAACTGCGGCTCATTTGGGTGCAACCAAGACTAAAGATGTTTTGTTCAAAACATTCTATTGGCCGAACTGTTATAAAGAGGTGGAAAATTTTGTGAAGACCTGTGACGTATGTCAGAGAGCAGGAAAGCCACAGGATAAAAAGAAAGCCCCTCTAAAGATAGTTCCGGTTATTTCAGAAGTATTTTCTAAGCTAAACATTGATGCTTGTGGTCCTTTACCGATGACGCCTTCTGGAAACAAATACCTCATCACTGTGATCTGCATGTCTTCCAAGTATCCAGATGCCATTCCTGTTGAAAATCTGCGATCAACTACTGTAGTGGACGCCCTGCTTCAAGTTTTTAGCCGCATGGGGTTTCCAAAAGAACTGCAAACCGACCAGGGCACGTCATTCATGAGTGCTTTAACAACAGAATTTCTGGAAAGGTTTGGAATCAAAGTCGTGCGAAGCTCCGTACATCACCCACAAAGTAATCCAGTTGAGAGAATGCACAGAACGCTAAAGAGGATTCTTCGTGTCCTATGTCTTGAATCTGGACCGGACTGGGAGAAAATTTTACCTCAAGCCCTTTTTGCATTAAGAACTGTGACTCACGACAGTACAGGTTATTCCCCAGCAGAACTTGTCCATGGAAAAAATTTAAAGACTCCTGTTATGTTACTGTATGACAAATTAACAAAACAAGATCGTGAAGAAGATAGTGTTGTAGACTATGTTTTCGAACTGATGAATCGCATGAAGAGATGTCAAGAAATAGCAGTGCAAAACATGGAAGTTGCCAAAGAAAAACAGAAACTATGGTACGATAAGAAGACCGTTAAAAGACAGTTTGCTATAGGAGATTTAGTGTTGGTTGTGGCACCATCAAGACCTAATAAGTTATCAGTACAGTGGGTAGGACCTGGTGCAGTAAGTAGTACAGCAACTGTCAGAAACCAACTATGTGATCAAGTTTCCTGAAAAAGAAAAAAACTCATGTGTACCACATCAATATGCTTAAACCATACTTCCAAAGGGCAGAAAATGTAAATCTGTTGTGCTTGGAAGAAACTGAAGAAGATGAAGATATTCCTATTCCTTGCCATGAAGAAAATCCAAACATTTCTGAACTGCCTGAAATTTTTAGAGAACTCAGATTGAATGCGCGATTATCTGAAACTCAACGAACTCAAATGGAAAATTTGTTGACTGCCTACTCCAATATCCTTTCGAATCAGCCGGGATGTACTGACTTGGTTGAACACGATATTGAATTAGAGACAGAAAAACCAATATTTGCAAAACCTTATAGGATGTCCCCACGACAAACAGAAATTCTAAAGAGGGAGGTGAAAAAAATGTTGGATCTAAAGATAATTGAATCAGGAGACTCTGACTTTACCTCTCCACTAATACTGGTGGAAGTACCAGGAAAAGAAGGAAGACCATGCATAGACTATCGTCGCTTAAACAAAGTAACGAGAACACAGTATTTTCCTATGCCAAATATAGAGGAACTTATAGAGAAAGTGTCATCAGCGAAATATATTACTGTTCTAGATTTAACCCGAGGTTACTGGCAAATACCTTTGAGTGAACGGGCCCAGCGTTATGCTGCCTTTGTGACAAGCTTCGGCACCTATAGGCCATTAAGGTTGCCGTTTGGACTCAAGAATGCTCCATATTATTTTAGTAGAATGATGGCTGGGTTGTTGCAAGACTGTGAAGAATTTGCTGTACCCTACTTGGACGATGTTGCAATTTTTTCTAATACCTGGGAAGAGCATGTGAAACACGTAGAACAAATCTTCATGAAGATGAAAACAGCTCATCTCCACATAAAGCCTTCCAAATGTCAGTTCGCTCAGGAACATGTCAAGTACTTAGGCCACATAGTTGGACAAGGGGAACGGAAACCTGGAGAACTTAAAATACAAGCCATCAAAGATTTTCCCAGACCACTGAACAAGACCCAAATTAGATCATTTTTAGGTCTTGCTGGTTATTATCGCAGATATATTCCTGATTTTTCTGTAGTAGCAGCTCCATTAACAGATCTACTAAAAGGGAAGAAAGTCAAAACGTCAGTGGATTGGAACAGTTCTTGTGAAGATGCTTTCAAAGAATTAAAGAAAAGACTTTCAGAAAAACCAGTATTATTTAGCCCCGATTTCACCATTCCATTTGTCATTCAATGTGATGCTTCAAACCTTGGACTTGGTGCGGTGTTGTCTCAAATAAACCAAAGAGGTGAAGAACACCCTATCATGTACTTGAGTAAAAAGTTTTCCCCTGCAGAACAGAAATATAGTACTACAGAAAAAGAATGCGCAGCTATCGTTTATGCAATACAAAAGTTGAGATGTTACTTAGATGGACAACAGAGCTTCATTATACAAACTGATCATAATCCACTGGTCTGGCTAGAAAAGAACACCGGCACAAATCCAAGACTTTTAAGATGGGCCCTTATTTTGCAACCTTTCAACTATAAGGTGGTGCACCGGAAAGGAAAATTTCACCAAAACGCCGATAGTTTAAGCCGCACTGCTTAGCCTTACACCAAAACTTTTCACTGGTGACGTAGTGAAAAGTTTTTCCGAAAGGGGAGGAGTTTAAGACTGTAATGACTTCAATAGTGGCCTGCATGAAGTAGAAGATAGTGACGTAACAGCTGCAACAGTTATTAGTGTTGTTTTCCCCACGCGCTGATTCAACTCAACTCCAAAAATAATATAAGAGGATTTTTAATAGATTGTATAAAATTTTTTTGAACTCGTTGTGTATCAACAAGATTTCTGGTGAATGGATGTTAAATATAATTTATTTTCATAAGAAGAGAATTATTCCTTTCGCCACAAAACACAAACACGCTACAGCATTATATTATGTATTATAAATGTTATAAGGAATAGTTTTAAATTTGTGAAGTGATTTTTTTACCGGTGTTTTTTTACTTTAAAAATGACTTTTACTGGATCACTTCTTTCATGACATAAGAATTGTCTGATTAATTCCCATTTTCAATGTTTCCATGAAATCAGATATTAAATATCTGAAATCCGTATCTATTAAGTAAATCAATAAAGTGTGGATTTAGAGGTTATGTTTTATAATTAAGGTAAATAAAAAATTCCATACTGCAAAATAGAATAGAACAAATTTGCTAAATTATGATGCATTTTCTTGTTTTTAAAATTAAGATTAATTTTTCTGGTGTTCACCGTTTGTTTAAAAAAGAAATTATTATTATTATTCCTTAATTATCGCTTCTGTTCGTTAATTCCTCTAATATAAAATTACCGTCAATTTCTTCGAACCTCTTTTGTAATTTATTTTACCTAACCAGGAAATTTGCGAAACAAAAGCCCTCTTTACAATGCTTTTTTTTATAATTTATAATCTTCTCTGATAACTAATCAAAAATAAGAAGATCTCGGGTTCATTTCTTTGAATAATGAGTTACAAAATGTACCGTATACTCCGGCGTATAACGTGTACTTTTTCTTTTCGAAGAAACGTTATGCCAGTCTAGAAATAGTGTGTGAGTGAATAATAAAAGCATGGAATGCAATTGATCCTAACATAATTCAAAAGTCATCTAAAAAAAGTAGCAAAAGTCATTTAAAAAAGTCTGTATATCTAGCAATCTAGATTGAACGGAAGATGATTATTTATTTTTGGATCAGAGTAACAGTGATGTTGCAGATGAAACATAATTCGATGATGTGCCTGAAGATACAACGGAATACGAATATGACGAACTTTTCATATTATCCGATAATGAAAATTTTTAAGTTCATAAGGCATGTTATTTCTTTTAAATAAACAACATTTAGGTACATGTAGAAATCTAATATTTTTTTTATGTTCATCTTTTTCTTATTTTTATATCTATCATTTTTATATCCGGCGTATAACGTGCAAACGTAAATTTCGATCTTATTTTTTGTATTAAAAGTACGGAATATACGGTATATATAATTAAAACAACAAAAAATTAAGGGTACAGGGAAGCCTAGAAATCGTTACCGTAGGTGCTCGGATCGAATTCCCTTAAGTACCACTAAATGTCCTTGTGTTTACACGGGGTATAGGAACGTTAAATACGTAGGTTGGAATGTTCCTCAATGTGATAAGTGGGTGGTAGAATGGTAAGAGACCACCATAGGTTGCCCTTGGGTGTGCTAGGTCAAAATTGTGACGGCCTTAGGAGTTATATTCCGTCAGCTATACGATACACCCATTATAAGAAACCAATCAATCTCATGGTGATTGGGTGAAATCGAAAGACAAATTTGCCTGCCGCAAGTAGTTTAATTTATGCAATAAATATTTCATCCTCTATTTTGTCGTTTAAATATAGATTGAGAAGAAAACTATTTATTAAGGGTGTAAAAAAAAGTTTATTTTTTCTGAAGGGTTTTCTATTACACAGGATGTAGATTATGCATAGTATTCTGATCGGAGGTATTGTTCTGATACTGATATCTTGAATAATACAGTAACCACCGCTTATAGTGATCAGTGGTTATAAGAATCAACCGTTTATAAGAATCAATATCGCAAAAACAAAAACAATTGTATTATTTCCATGTTAAAATTTCCGCCTTAAAGAATCAATCCACCGGTTATAAGAATCAGTTTGCAATCTTGGCCTTCCTTTCATTTTTCCAAAAACTGCCACTTGAACTCTCAAAAGGTACGAAATTCTTTCTTAAGTTTTTGATAAGAAATATTGATAAAATTTTGGAGTGGAAAACAGTCGTAAAATACATCCCTTTAGACATAACATAAGAGTTTCTCCTTATACGTTTTTGCTAAACAATGTCTTATTAGCTTTACCCAGGGGCATCTAACCCGTCTGGATCCGATTTCACTTTTCTCCAGACAGGCACTCCTTTTTTCCCACCACTTACTTCCTGGTTGCGGATTTCTGGACCCTGAAACACATAAATCTTCCGCGAAGTGTCCACCATCATTTACGCAAACGGGACAGTGGATTCAGCACTTCAAACCGTGAAACGTAAACGGATCCATTTTGCTGAATCAGATGAACCAGATGCTGAATCAAACGTTTCACGGTTTGATTCAGAATCAAACCGTGAAACGTAAGCTATAAAGTGAATCTTCGTCTGAGACTGTAATAAGCATACGTCACTAGTATTCAGTTTAGTTTTCTAACAAAATTGCCAGTTAGTGTTACAACTTTTTGATAGTCGAATTCAAATGTGATAAAAACAAGGAAAACTCTTAGTTTTTCTGAAAAACAGAACTTGTTAATTAGATATGATGCTCTTCCAAAGTGTAGTCAAAGAGAAGCTGCCCCTTGTTGATTTTATAATCATGTGTTGTTACTTATAGGTCTAGAAATTGAGTTATAGTATTTGTTTAGAAATTGAGTATTTTTAAAATTATAAAAAATAATTTTAATAAATGATAAATAACGTAAATTAAAGAGTATTTAATGGTAAATTATGTATATATGTGCCTGTGTGTTTATATATATGTACAAGTATATATTTGTGTATGTGTGCCTGTCCAAAGGGAAGTTTCGGTTATAAGAATCAACCGCTTATAAGAATAAAAAACATTAATAACAAACGTGATTCTTATAAGCGGAAATCACTGTATTTCGATTTCATATATGAAGAACCTATAGGACACTTCATTACTACTTTGGTGATTAAAGAATCAAGTCCTCGGCGTCATAAATTATTAAAGTTTCAAAGCTAGCTTAACGAACCACGAGGAAATTATATAAAATCAAAGATTTATGCGTATATTTACATTTTAGCAAGCATGTAGATAGTAGTTTTATATAAATAATGCAAGTTAGAGTTATGTAATTTACTTTAAAACACTCTTGGGCATAGTGTATCATAGATAGGCCATAGAATTTATTAATTAGAAATCAGAGCACAAGAAAATTCTCTCTTAGTGTCCAATGCACCTGTCCCAACCAATGCCTGTCACACAAGCTTTCATGCAATAAAACAACTCGGCTGATTTGGTAATTTACCCCTCACAACCTGCTTTCGGTAGAAAAATTTTGAGTAATACAGCAGGTAGCAATGCAAGATTCATCCTTAACAAACTAACACTTAATCTCGTCTCAAAGAGATTACAGGGAAATCAGCCAGAATTCAATTAGGAATCTCATAGCTATCTAATATAGGCTGCAATATAGGTAAGTTTCAAACAGTTGATCAATTATGTACAGCATTAACTTCCATCCGTTTACCAGCAGGAATAGGGGGTATCTGATGCTCCACCTATGTCCTACCAATAAAGTGTCATAGTATTGGTAAAAATGAATGTCTAAGAACCATATTACTATTAATCCAATACACAGCTGTTCATAAACGGATATAACCCCACGACATACGGGAAACATTTATCTTTTTTAGCGAGGAAAAAAAAGTATCAAAGATACAGTTTATAAAGTTCACTGTTTCCTTTGCCCTTAAGGTGATGTATATACTAAACAATGAACTCTGGGTCATTAACCAGACCCAACGTCTGGTTAATGACCCCCTCGTTGGGTCATTAACCAGACCCAACGAGGTTTTCTACACTAAACTATTTACACCGGTATTTATGTAGTCTAACACAATTAGACTACATAAATACCATACTCAATTGCTAGCAGGCAACAGGGAATTATCTATAGCGTGTGTTAATCCCGGTAGTTATATTAAAGAAACCCTACCAGAATTCAGTCACTCCACTGCTTGTACATACGCCACACTAACCTTTCTGTCTTCACTTTATCATCATGTCGCTGGAACGAAAGCTAACTTCAAAACACCTTCGTTAAATTTGATAATGTCAGGTTGCTAAATGACAAAGCGATCTTCACTCCAATTGTTTTTCGCTCGCCTCCGTTCGACCTCGCCTCTTGGTGTTTTCTCTCTCTCTGTAGTACGTGTACCCACGGGGATCCACGTGTACCCACGGGGATTCCCATCTAGAAGAAAAGAGCCTCTCGTTTGCATAAGGTGCTTGTTCTTCAAACGGCGATTTATTTAAACCAGGGGGGTTAATTTTCATTCAATACCTCACAAGTTGTTGAATGAAATCTGATAATTCCAATTTCAAATGCAAAATCAGAGCTTATCTGCTCTATTTTATTGCACACGGAATAAACGATTAGTGTAGTTTGTTTTTGACAAACTTATCATCAAATAATTTTTAAGTTCTTAAAAAATATAATAATTTCTTTGTGGTTACCATGTACAGCCGAGAAAACGTATAAAAACGCAGCTACTGAATCTATAACACTTCCAGATTTTCAGATAACTAGACTCTTCACAGCATGTTTTATGAAACTTTAATGATCGAATGTTTTTGCAAACAGAACTTGTCATTGAGATGTCAGAGTTTTCCAGTTATTAAGAAAGTTCCCCTTTTTTTCGTTACAGAATGCAGCATTTTATACCTTAAAAATATGTCGAAAGATTTTTGAAGCACTAGTATACTTGTTTTGTGATGGAAAAGGATTTCATTAAAATAAGTACTGTTGTTTCCGTTGGGAGTGCATTGTTTTTACAGAATTTGTTTTTTTCAATTTCAATACTTCTAAAAAATAATTGACAGATACTTTTTTTCATAGTAAAATATTTATTTTTGCCAAAACAATTATTTATATTGTTGTATATAGATGTATGTATTTCTAAAAGTTAAAATGATCACTGGTATGCTAAACTTAAAAACATTAGTTTAACTGCTTATAAAAGGTTCAAAATATGTCAGCACTATCACTTTAAAATAACGGATATCAAAAAAACTCCAAATAATTTTGGTGAAAAAATCAAATACATATTTCTCCCAATAAAAACAATCCTGTTGTGCTTAAAAATATAAAATTCTAAAGTACTGCACACGTGGCTGCGACAGTAAGAAAATAACAAATTTTTAAATAAAAGCTTTTCCGAGCCGATAATAGATGGCGCAGGGTGTCCAAGTTTGACTTATTTTTTTAAAGAACTGTTATCGTAGAGTACCATGTACAAATATAACGTCAATGCTGAATTGACCAGGAAATTTTATCTAACATAACATACAATGATACGGGTGGTGTCCACGGCACAGAATGAGATTTTTTTAGACCCATCGGTGAGGCTCATGGCAGTGAACCTGTGAACTTACGTTTATTTTATGTTAAGTACTATCAATTTAATGCCATTGAGCATTATATTTCAATACGTGACACTGAAGAAATTTTCGTGAATTTTGGCGAGCTTGGCGAATTTTTGTCATATTTGATAACTTTATGTGAGTCCGGTGAACCAATCAGATAGCTGACGTGTTTATCGAGTTTTGGAATTTTCTGTTTCTAGAAAAATCAAGAATTTTGCAAGGGTATATAAAACCAAGGGTACGCCCAGGTCGTCTCCATAGTAGTTCGTTCATTCATTACTCATTTGGCTCTTGGCTGTTCTGTGTGAATCGTAAACATAATATTCTGCCTTTGTTCATTGCTTTCAAGCTTAAGCCTGCTACTATGTACTTAACCTATTGAATTCACTCACCTCAATGTTAAACTATGGAGAAAATTTGTCTACTACACAACATAAATGCTGATAAT
The DNA here is from genome assembly GCA_907164885.2 of Dolomedes plantarius. Lineage (NCBI taxonomy): Eukaryota > Metazoa > Arthropoda > Arachnida > Araneae > Dolomedidae > Dolomedes > Dolomedes plantarius. The sequence goes on from OU015497.1 coordinate 70,410,468, forward strand.
TCATTGAAAATGGTATTTTTAAATACCCTGAACTTCTCTGCAACTTGGAACAAGGTTCATTTTATAAATTTCGTTCACCAAAGGAATTGACGAGCGTTTGAAACACACTATACCAAACTTTTCCCCCGACTAATTTAAATTTTAAAATATTATTTGAGTTTAAAAATCTAGGTGTATATTTTTCTATTACGGAGTGCAATTTTTAAAAAAAGAATCTTTAACCGTCAATTCTTGGACACGTTTTCTCCATAACCTTCAGGTGAGTGAATCCAATAGGGTTAGTACACAGCAGCCATAACCTAAAATATAAAAAATAATTTATTTTTTGAAATATTCTGTAATGTGTAATTAATGCATGACAAATGCAATTATTACTGCAATCTTTCAATTTTATAAACCAAAATTCAAAATCTTTAGACTCATTACATAAATACTGAAAAAAATGATTTAATATGCATGCAACGCAAAAAAAAAACTATTAAATAGAATTTTCTACAATTTTTGGTGTTACTAACATCACAGTGTAATAATATTCACGAAGGTTATTAAAAGTGTTTTGCCCCCCAAATGCCTCTTTCAGTTTAGACGCAGAGCCAAAATAATCCTGTCGCATTCTGTACACTGCAAAAAACAAAAAAAAGAGTGAAAAGGCTTAAATGAACAATATAATTCCTCTCCGTCTACTGGAACTAAGGTCCCCTCTGTTTAGTTCACGGAAAGAGGAAAAAAGTGTCTTTTTTAATACGAGGGAGAAACAACGCTCCTTTCCTCTTCTTGTCGAACCGAATTACCGAGTTTCGGTTAGGGTAATAGTTTTTAATGGTAATTAGAGGAACACGTTATTCTTCCTGAAACTAATCATTTTTATGGAACTGAAAATTAAGAGAGTGACATCATTTTTCTCCTATGGTATATTTATAATGAGCACTAGATATTTATAGACAGGCTTCGATCCTGTGACTGGGCAAGGTCGACTCAGCTTTTCATCTGTTGAATGGGTCGATAAAGTGAGGATCAAGCATGCTTAGACACTAACTCTGGAGGTCCCGCGTCAGGTTGACTTCTTGACCAAGACACATGCTTAGGGATACGTGATTTTCGTATTTACGAAACAGATGCGAATAAATGCAAAAAATGATTTTCTTGCTCCTTTTCGGCGAAAATTCAGTGATAACAGGCTTTTTGAGAGAAATTAGGTAATAATAGTAATAATTTATTAACATAATTGCTATCTAAGACCATCCACGGTCTTTAACTGAGAGATCTTACTCTCGAAATTTGCTTATTGCTAAAGACTTAAGGAAGAGAATGGGGAGACTACTGTAATGTTAGCTTTTAACTAAGAATTTTGATTCTTACCTAAATAAGAATGTAAAATTGTGATTTAAAAAAAATAAACGGGAAACTTAAGAATTTTTGTATATACATACATATGTTTAGTTTGGTGCACTACGGTCAACTTTTTGCTACACGGGGGCTAATTAGACCGGGACCTACAGTTTAAAGCCAATTCCGATCGGCTACAAACATTCGTGCCAACAGTAGGACTCGAACCCACAGGACCAGAAACGAATGCCAGCGCCCTAGCCATTCAGCCATCACCTGGCCATATATATATGTATAAATAAATAAATAAAAAAAAAATATATATATATATATATATATAATATATATACATATATATACATATATATACATATATATACATATATATATATATATATATATATATATATATATATATATATATATATATATATATATATATATATATATATATATATATATAAGTATATATAACATTAAAAATCCTATAACCATTTTAAATTCTAATCTATTCTAAATTCCCTGCGGCGTTCGAACTAGTTTCGCTTTTGATTCTAAGTTCTAATAACCTCGAGAGAAAATATTAAATGGCTGCCTTTTTACTCGAAAACTAAACTTGCGTAGCGTGGACAGAAAATTAAATGTTTTAGCGCATTAGTCACGCTTTTCCTAACTTTTAACCAATTAAACCCTACTATGATCACATGACGAGATAAGTTTATATAATGTTTGGTATCACGTACATGTAGGCTTTTTTTCATTTGTAAGTTGCCCCGAGAAGTTGTATTTCTGTGTATCTTAAATATAAAAGATGTAGTTAAATCAACGTTGTGGTGTTTTGCTTGTCCAAGGGTGGAGATGAATGCGGGAAACGAATTAAAACATTTGTGATGCACGGCCGGGCGACAAGTCATCGATGTTAACCTCAACTAGATATGCCACTCAGCTTTTCATTTCGTCGGCCCGCGCTCGTGCTATTACATATATATATATATATATATATATATATATATATATATATATATATATATATATATATATATATATATATATATATATATATATATATATATATATATATATATATATATATATATATATATATATATATATATATATATATAAATATATATATATATACATATATATATATATATATATACATATATATATATATATATATATATACATATATATATATATATATATACATATATATACATATACATATATATATATATATATATATACATATATATACATATACATACATATATATATATATATATATATATATATATATATATATATATATATATATATATATATATATATATATATGAGAATAAATGCGAAATTTTATATAATGTAATTTTTTTGGAAATTTACGTATCCTTACATACTTGTATGGCACTCCAAGCCCACGGTCAAGAAGGCGGAGATGGAAACCACCGGCCTTGTTCCACATTCGGACTGTTGTGCCATGAATGTAGTTTAGTTTTAGGTATCTACTGTATAAACACATTACCTTACTATACCACACTATACAAGATTTTTTCACCGAATAATTTTAAATTTTCAAAGTTATTAATATTATTTTAATCCCCCAAGGTGTAGAATTCCTTTCTATATTAAGAAGTACAATTTTTTTAAAAATCTTTCAATCCACGTCGGCAGTCCTTGGACAGTTTTTTTCCATCGGTTAACAATAAGGGAGCGAATCCAATAGGGCTTGTACATATCGGCCTTAAGTCTTTTGCTGAAACTCGCTGTAGTTCTAAGTGACTACTATTTGTGATATTTGTGGTCTGTTTAACGATTTAATGATAATAAGTGCATGTTACAAATACCTGGAATCGTCATCCTCAAATATCGTCGAGCGAAACTCTACAACATTTGGTTAGATTAATTGCAACATTTTTTTAAAAAATCTGTGAATAATAAAACTTTATTCATTCTTCTTATAATTTTTTCTCCGTGGAACTACTCTTTTATAGTAAAATGTCACTAACAATATTACAAGTACCTTAAATATATTTTGAAACCAAATCGCGCAAGAAAACTGAAATGTATCGCCCGTGACTTCTTAAGTTTCATTGCTCTCTATATAATAAATCTAATATCCCGAAATTCCATCATATTTGACAATTGCTAAAGGAATATTTCTCGTAGCATTTACATTTAACCTTTCTGTTTACAAGCAGAGATACAACGTCACAATAATATTGTTTTTGTTCCACTAAAAACTAAACGCTGAATGACATGAAAAAAAGAAATGTCACTTGTTCTTAGAGCTGAAAGAGCTTTCATACGAGAACAAATAAATAACACTAAAGCATTCTCCTTCGCAAGTGTTTTCGTAGGGGGCTAAGTAAAAAAAAACCATTCTGCGAAATCAAGTTTTAGAATAAAAATTCTAGTTGGATTATGTTTAAAAAATTCACAGAATGAAAAATATAGAGTTTATTTTAATGTAATATAGTAATGACAAACGATAGTAGAGAATATTTTTTTTTAATAAGCGTCAATAAAGAAATAAATGCTGATGGAGACAGAAAAATTTATTAAAATGTGACACAATTAGTACCATTTGTTCAAAATGTTATGTTCTTCAGACTTAGATAATTGTTTGTTCATTCGAAATAAGTACTTAATGTCATCGTCAGATCGTTGCTTCGATTAACGTCCCATGATGCTTTTCATTTTCTACAACTAAGAATAAAGCGTTCCTTTTTTTAATTTTGCCATTCAAAATGCTTTTTAAATTATTTTTTTAAAATCAAGTATTTAAAAACTTTTTATGAATTTTCGACAGTTATGAGCTATTAAATCAAATTCATATTTTTTTTCTCTGATATATGTGAATGGGTGAATTTTGGAATAAATGTGCGAGTTAAAATGATTCTTAGTTCGAAATCATCATTTGAAAGTTCTATATTAATCCATAAAAAAAACCATAAAAGACACCAATGCATTTGCTAGAATTTGATTATAATATATCGTGTCCGAGAAAGATCTTTATTATTAACTATTAATAATTAAGATTAACTATTAATAACAAAAATACGAACAGATCAAATGAAATTCAGTTTGCGGTAAAAGAAGGGAGAAATCTTAACAGTTTTTTTCTTTTTTACAGAGCGTTCAATGTAGCTCGACGCTTTCTTCGTTAAGGCTGCCGTGTACTAACCCTATTGGATTCACTCACCTCAATATTAGCCTAAAGAGAAAATTTGTCCAAGTACTACAGACTTGGATATAAAGATTTTTTTCTTTTAATTGTACTCCAGAATAGTGAAAGAAATTTTACACCTTGGGGCCTATTTCGTTTTTTAAGCACAAATAATGTTTAAATATTTAATCTTTCCCGGAAAAAATGTGGTTTAGCGTGTTTTAAATGCTCATCAATTCCTTTGGTGGATGAAATTTATGATATGAACCCAGTTGCAAGGTGAAGAAAAGTTCAGGCTATCTGAAAATGCCATTTTTGTTTAATTATCAGCATCTATGTAGCCGTAAATAGTAGACACATTTTTTCCATAGGTTATCACTGAGTTTAGAGAACACAAATGGGTCAGTACACAACAGCCTTAATAGCACGAATAATGTTGAGTCTGTAGTCGATTTCTCACCAATTTTTTTTTTTTTAAACTTTAGCGGTATAACAGTGAGGATTGCGAATTGTATCCTTTCCTTTAAAACGGAAATATAAGAAATAGCTGATCAATAAAAAATGACTTCAATGTAACCCCAGAAGAAGAAATCCAGTGGAGTTATGTTCGGTGATCGCGGAGACCAAGGTATTAGTGCTCTACGACTTATCCATCGTTCGGGAATTGATACTAGAAAATATAATTGATACTATCTCAGGCAATTGATACTAAAAAAACTGCTCCATTATTTTACCGCAAACTGCAGTTCATTTGACCAGTTCGTATTTTTACCATGTTTTTATTAACTCGTTTTCTTGTTTGTGTGTGTGTTTGTCCAGTACACATCTTGCAACTAACTTCCCGACTAGCTAGACATTTGAAACTTTTAGAATAGCTCAGAACACGATGACAATGCATTATTTTAATACTTTTAGCCACGTTTAAGCAGAATAGAATCCATTTTCAGTTAATTTTGTTTTGTAGACTGGTGCTGCCATCTATCTGCCGAAAAGTTAAACGCAAGTTAGCTTCCGATTAACTTTATTTTCTTTCAAGTTGATGGGAGAATTCATCAAAAAATTTTTTAAAAAGTATTTATTAATACATAGAATTATCAAGTTTATATGGTTCAACAGAAAATTTAAAAACATGGTACACAAAAAGTTCTTTTTATCTTGTAATTATTGTTATTAATGTTTACAATAATAAAGATCTTTCTCGAGCACGCTTTCAGTAAAACTACTTTCAGTAAAACTATATGAATTACACATTTTATAAAAAAAAATTGAATATTTAAGGAATTCGAAATGTTGCAAATACATTATTTGACATTTTCACGCACCTGCTACATCATCCAAATTCTGAAAAAGAATTGTAATATGAGAAGCATGCACTACCTATTTACTTCACAATATTTCTTCTAAATATTTGGGGAAAAATTGCTTTCACACAATTGTTTGGGCACCATTACTCACAATAAAGAAAAAAGAATAATCTGAAAGAAAAAATAATAACACGGTTTAAATTAAAATTCAGCGCTTAGTTATAAATTTAAATAATGGTTATTGTTTAAATATATGTTTATAGTTTAAATATTTTTTGACGGTGTCATATCTTTGCGTTACTGGAGATAAAATTTCATTTTCATATTTTTAGAAGTAATAGTTAAAATATATTGGGTCTCTTTTAAAGAGGGGAATATTAATAAAAAATATTTATAAATATTATTTGACGAATTGACCGACTCTCGTATATGCATTTTAAAATCAACCATACATCAAGTGAAACTGGGTAACTGTTGGCATTTTGAGGCTTATATAAGGATATAGAAAACGTGGGAGAAATCGTAAATTATTTCTTCGCATGAATTATTTTTCTAAAAAGTTTTATACCAATGATTAATTATTTTCTTTATATAAACTTTTTATGTGATATTGCATACGCTTTATTATTCCAACACTCTTAGCCAAGTTTCCCCTTTCTCAGAAAATTGGCACCCCACACTTCACATTTTCAGCTTTTTCCAATCTGGTAAGACAACTAAGTGTATTAATTTAACGAGAAAACGTGTGTATATGAAGATCCATCCTACAGGGTGCCCCCCCCCCAAACCTTGACACATTTAAAAAATTTATATAAAAAGAATTTCAAGTAGTCTCTTCTAACGAAACTATCGCGTGTTATTAACGTAGGATTACTTATCGTTACTTACGTCTTGTGTATGTAGATATGTATGTATGTGTTATGTATATATGTATCTATATAAATATATGTATGTATGTATGTATACATATATGTATGTAAAACTTTTGACGCATTTTGGTACTTTTCTGTTTAATTGTTTACTACTTGTCCAAGCGATACAGACTAGGTTTGGTGCGCTGCCAAAATTATAATTCGCGACGTACGGATGGATGGTTTTAGCGTCTGAAATTTTGCTTTCCGGAGCACCGTTATGGAGGAACTTAATCCTACGTTAAAAAGTATACAAGATAATAACTGGAAATTCGCAGATGTGTTACCGTATATATTAAGAGTTTTTTTCAGTATCAAAAGAGGTGAAAAGGTGGCGCTAGTTGTTCCGTGAGAGCGAAAGTTGTAAAATGGCTATTCCATCAAAGAAAGCAATATGTGTTGGCTGGCATTTCAAAACAGAATCTGTTACGCAAGTGCAACAAAATTTGTAAAAGATCCTCCACGTCCTAAAAACATTTTAGCTGCGTATGAAAAGTTTAAGGAAACCAAAAGTGTCCTTGATAATTGGTTGTAGTGTTGAAGATTTCAAAATATGCATAACTGCTGCAATTTCATGTGTTACGGAATCTTTTTTGGAATGCACATAGACTGAGATTGATTACCAATTAGATATTCTCTGTGCCACAAAAGTTACAGTGATTGATATTCATTGACTATACTAAAAAAAACTCGAATATATAAGGCAACAGATATGTGAATTTCTAGTTACTACCTTGTATGATTTTTGTATAAATATTTAAAACAGTATATAGGAGTTTTTAGTAGATATGAGTAGATTATTCCTGTCTAATCTGCCAAGACGATCTTGTTCAAGACGCCATGTTGAATATCCGACATCGATTAACGAAACTTCACCTTCACCTAAGTTCACCTAAGTACCTTCACCTAAGTACATACTATTGTACTTAATAGCACAAACAGTCTCGGTGTCGTTGAAGTCATCACAGAGAGAGAATGAACAGCGGTGACTACTGAAGTGATATGGTAAATGAAGTGATATAGATAATGATAATAAAAAGATAAGAAATAAATGATAAGATATTATATGAATATGGGGATGGAACGCGATCACTGGAGATAATCAAATTAGATTTTCACACCAGCAAAGTATAGAGGTTAAAATCTTCATTGCGTTGTGTATTTTAAATTCGTAAGATATAGTCAAACATTCATGAGCACTTAACTACTATTGAGAAGTATAACAAATGTAGACACAGTCTCTTTACAGTGATCTTGGTAGCATGTGGAGTGGACGATACACATCAGCTATAACCACGAGGCAGCGGCTACTCGGGAAGGATGAAGCCAGGACCAACACGTTGAAACTGGTCCACGAGTTGATGCATAGACATGGATGATGAGGATAAAAGCTGGACCTCTGAAAGTGACACACACCTAAAAGCAGCTCGGTGATGAAGATGATGGTTCCAAGGGTCTGGCTAACTCAGGAATATTGCTGGATGATGTAGTTTATGAAGTATTGACTCAGAATAAGAATGGCGACGTTTAACAGAAAATTATGGTTTATTCATCGAAAACATGTTGACGAGGATATGGATACAGAAAAAATGGGCTAAAGCCAGCCAGTATCACAAAATATGTCCGAATAGAAAAATTCGGGGAAACACGCTCCAAAATTCCAATCCGTATTCATGGCGCTAACAATCGAACTCCCTCTTTTATGGAGGGGAAGCAAACCTTTTGTACCCAAAACCTGTTCACACAAGCCTAGGTTAAAGTGCTTACTCTGATAAAGAGATCCCATCTCCTTTTAGAATAAACAACAAAATAATGTCTGTAGAAGGGGATAAATATTAAATAATAGCTGTATCAAAGGACTAAATTAACAGAGAAATTAAACTGCAATTATATTGTTATTATCTTTAGGAAACATCGGCGTAAGAATACATGTAAGCTATTGCACACGTGGGAAGTAGTTATTTTTGCAGTTAAGTTGAGAAATCGAATCGCGATGCGAAATTCGAATGAGGTAATCGATTCTATTATTGGAAAATGTAAATATATTTAGCTATTGTAGATATTAACAGTATAATCGCTTTAAGCATACAATATGTATCTGGAAAATAGTTATTTTAAATTAATATTAATACAGCTAGTAATTAATCGTTTAAAGAATAAATTAATTAAGTTAAGTTAATAGCGGTTATCATTAAGTCTTTAAATTCTTGAGTAATAAATTTTACATAGTGGCATTATGCCACAACTACCGAATTCCGACTACAAACTCTAGTGTTTTCGTGACATTTTAATAACTTACCTCGCGTGAGTTAAACATTGAGATGTCACTGCGACGGTTTAACTGCTATATTGGACACCACATGTGAATTAAACCTACTTACAGCTAAGTCACACCAAAAAGTCACGTTATGCTATAACGTCTACGCAGTAATGTGGATATGAGCTTCACTTTCACTTCTCGTGACTGGTAAGCGACTTCGATTTCTGGTCATGGTTCTATTGGAGTAACCACATTGTATACATTACATGAACACATAATTTTGATTTATAAATTTAACAGACTGTGGTATTTTTTAGTAATCTCTTTCCAGGTATCCATTGTAGCTATGTGCTTTAAACCTACTTACAGCTAAGTCACACCAAAAAGTCACGTTATGCTATAACGTCTACGCAGTAATGTGGATATGAGCTTAACTTTCACTTCTCGTGACTGGTAAACGACTTCGATTTCTGTTCATGGTTCTATTGGAGTAACCACATTGTATAAATTACAGGAACACAAAATTTTTATTTATAAATTTAAAAGATTGGGGTATATTTTTAGTAATATCTTTCCAGGTATTCATTGTAGCTATGTGCTGATAATATAATCAATAGTAACTGATTAAGCTGCGTGGAACACATCCAACGTAGAAGATCAGTTATAAAAATATATTCTCCTTTCCAGTTGTTTAAAGTTTTCGATCGACATTTTTATGGGATAATTACCATTGCAAAGCCGTTAATTTTGCGAGGAGGGAAAACCTCAAAATTGGAATATCTTAGTTACTGGACTGGTAACAGGATGGAAGTTACAGTGAAACGTAGTTCTCATAAACTTAACATTACTGAACCCTCAGTACATAATTATGGGATTGCTAAGGTGACATTTGGCCAATTCATCCGTACTCTCCAATTACTAACAATATACAGTTAATACAGCGCGGATGTAAAAAAACAAACTTTTTACACGGTTTGAAGTGCTAAATGTAGAGAGTTTGAAGATAACTAAATTGCATGGAGAATTTCTTAGATAGAGAGAGATCGCTTTTGCAAAGATCATATTCGCCATAACATAAAAAATCCATAACATTATTTAAATAAGTTCGAAAATCAAGTTGAATATTAAATAACCTATTTTGCTGTTTAATTGATATTTAACTTCGAACAAATAGTCTTAATAAGATCAGACAATGAACTAACATTCGGTACAAGATCCAGCAAAATTCATGCACAGGGGTTCATGTCCCCTGTACATGACCCTACGGGTACTGTCTAGCTGATTTACAAACTAAACCGAATTTCTTAAGAGAGTAGAACCTGCTCTGTTTGGAATCCGTCAAACTATGACCATATTATTCATAAATCTCACCAACTGACCTACAAATTAGGAAGCGACCATCTATGTACCTTAACGGCACATACAGCGGTGGGCACAGTCGAAATGATCATGCAGAGAGTCACACTCTTCAAAATAAAAGCGATGGACGAATATCGAACAGAGTTATATCGTTTTGTGACCTTCGGGTGACTTTTCTTTATATTTCCCCGAGCAATGAGTCAGAATCCAGAGACATGGCGAAGCCCAAATATCGATTGAACAATCCCATTTGTCGTGTCCTTCAAGTGACTTTTCCCCTTGATATTTTACTGTGAAGTCGTTGAAACAGCTAAACTCAGACTAATCAATGTGGGAAGTCAATTCCAGGTCAAAGAGACTCCACAGTGAAGTATCACGTGGCGTAACCGCATGGTGCCATAACCGTTTCGCAGTCATTTCAAGGTATACTTCTATTCCGCTTCTAGCGAAAAAAAAAGATCAACGCTGCAATATCGTAATCTCATCACTTCTATTAAGGTAATTACGCTTGAGGTGAAATATAGCTTTAAAAATGAGCTAGAAGCAACTCAAAGTATAAATTTTATCTCCTTTTATGTAGTGTACATATATATTCTAAAGAATATCGAAGCATAAATAATGTAATACGAGGATAAATTCACAAAAATGGATGTTTGTTTTCCTTTGGGTTTGAGTTTCCGCAAGGAACACATCTACTGATGTTTAAAAGTCTACATAATTTATCATATGAAAGGAAATGTTCAGTTCAAAACGATCAGTTTTCTACTATTTGCATTTCAGCCAGTAGACAATGCACTTATATAGAAGTTTCTAGTAAAATAACCCCCTAGGAGCCGTTTTATAAGCTCGTTATTTTGGATTCTTAGGACTGACTCCCATACATATTTACGAAGCTTCTGAAGTCTTGTTTAAATGCTCCGCATTAACAAAAATTCATTTTCATTTGAGTTCGAAACTTTTTGTGGACGTGAATTTTACGTATTTCTAAAGAACGTTTTAGGTTACTCTGAGTTAGTTCGAAGCTCCTAAGCGAGTTGGGGAATAGGATACGATCTGATGAACCTGTAGTTGACATCTTACAGACCAAAAGCATTTTAGATGTTTTTATAAATATCTGGCTCTACCCGCTGTACTTCCATTATGCATTACTTTGTGAAGTGGTTATGTAATGTACTCTGTAGCACATAGCGTGTGAAGGCAGTTTTCCACATGCTAAGCAATCAATACCTGAGTTGGCGTTGATCGTTAGATGACGTTGAATCATCCCTTAAGCTTGCATTTTCCCCCATAAGTTAAGGGTAAAGTTCTATAACATAGTTCAAGAAATCACAACACAACATACTTTATTATTTGATTTTTGCATGTTGATGAATAATACTCACATAAAGTTAATCACAAATTATATAATCATAGCAATATTATTTTGTAAAAAATAGTGCTTACATAAGACCTTCATATTGAACCTGAAATAGTGAACCTAGAAATTTATTTATCTACTTTGTTTTTAGATGATCTGATGACATATTTTCCTTTTTCAACATATTTTGAGACCAGACCTTCGAATGTTTGTAAATATTTTCTCTGTCTATGCGAACAGCCATACATGCCCCAAGACGATTCTAAACTCTCTTTCAAACTGAATGAAACAGTTTACAAACGTAATAAGGCATAGGGCCTGTTCACATAGAATTCATCAACGTGAGCGTTACTTGTATTGAAATATATTTAACTTATTACAAACCTCAAACTATTATATTAGCCATGAAATTGTTAATGCCTGTAACTGGTTTAAAATATGTCAATACAACTAACGCTGACGGATTCTATGAGAACAGGTCCAATGAAAAAAGGTTTTTGTTGCATTTGCCACTAGACCGACAGGGACATTAGTCCAACATCCAAAGGTTATGGATGATGAAGGTGCGGCTCCTGTTTTGACTGGCACCACCAGGGTTGGATTCCGACTTGGCCAAAGGACCGTAATTTTGAACCCAGTCCAGTGACGAGACCAGAACACTTGACCCCACACCTACAAAGGTAATTTTGAGAATTTAGAGGCCATTGCAGTAACGACAGATTTTACTTGCACCAGCCGTCATTAGTGTACACGGCAGTGTATTTGTTAGCGAAGAGCATCGAACCAATGACTTTCAGATACCTAACCCGCTGCCCTTGCCAACTGCGCCACTGCGCCCATGATAAAGATTTAAAAAAATGTAGTTGACAATGTCAGAAAACAGAAGTAAACTGACATTGTATGATTAAATTCTATTGGTCATGCAAATATTTAAAACATATTTTTGTAGTTCTGTTTTAAGATATTTTAAAACATCAATTTCTTGATATACGTAAAAAGAAAATCAACTTTAAATCTAAAAGAAATCTTTCGTACAAACTTTTATAACCCAAAATTCAATTAAACATGTCACAGAACATTATACTAAGAAATGTCAGGTTTGATATATGCATACAGAAGAAGAAAAATAAGAAAAAAAACTTTCTTAATTATTACGTGCTTAGCATAGAAACTATTCTTAGATGTTGTAAAATTTGCATTACATCTTTCTTAACAGCTGTCATAACTCTGGAATATGAATGTTGAGTGTTAAAGTAATTTAGAGTGAAGGAAATGATCTCAAAGGAGCAGACACTAAAGGAATAACCATGATTTATATTGCTTCATTGACCAATTCAAGACGAGGTGAAAGTTTGAAACTTTTAGTGGGGAAAATTTATACCCTTAGAAATGAAATGAAAAGGAGATATATTTCTAGGGTTATATTCCTTCAAAATACCATTATTATATATCATTTAGAAGTTTGCCCTTTCTTAATGTACATTAAATGAGATCTTACAGTATTGCTTCAAGAATATTTACAATAATCTTTCTTAAAATTTAAAATAATCTAATAATTTCAATTCTATGCTAACAATTTTTATCCGCTAGTGACACAATAATATAAGTTAAAGGATATAAATGTTCATTAAAATTTCCGCAAGTTTATTAACAAGCCCACAAAACACAATAAAAGCTATTCAACATTTTACATTACTAAAGGCAATGCATTCAAAATACCATTATTATATGTAATTTAGAGGTTTTTCCTTTTTTCTTGTATTATACATTAAATAAGATCATATAGTATTACTCCAAGAAGTTTTACCATAAAATGCTTCTTAAAATTTATAATAATTTGATCATTTCAATTAAATACTAAAAAAAGTTCCTCTATTAGTGTCAATATACACTCATGGACAAAAAAAATTAGCACACCAAGAAGGAGTCGTCAAAATGAAACGAAATTTTACATACATAATGACTACTTTGATATAAGTAAATGATAAGAAAATCAAAGAAAAAGGATAATTTATTTCAGAGAAAAAGGCAAAAGAACGGAGGACTTAATACTCCGTTGGACCCCCTCTAGTGCGAATGCACGATGCGATACGATCGGGCATTGAGTCATACAAGTTCTGTATCATGTCTTGAGACATTTCGTTCCATATTTGCTGTAACCTTGCCTCTAGTTCGTTCAAACTCGTGGGATGCCCAACTCGTCGTCCCAAATGATCCCAGATATGCTCGATTGGAGACAAATCTGGGGATCGGGCAGGCCAAGGAAGGGTAGTAACAGTGCGGAGACAGTCTTGTGACACCCTTGCCGTATGAGGCCGATTATTGTCTTGTTGCAAAATGACTCCTGGGAGCCGTTGCATGAGTGGCAACACATGTGGTTGCAGGATTTCATGAACATACCGCTGGGCTGTCATGGTGCCACGGAATAATACTATGGGTGACCGTGTATTGTAGGCAATGGTACCCCATACCATCACACCAGCTGTGGGAGCGATGTGTCGCTGTACAGCAAATACAGGATTGAAGAGTTCACCACGGGCTCTCCACACACGAACACGATTGTCATCACTGCCGAGATTGAATCTGGATTCGTCGCTAAAGAGGACCTGGTTCCATTCCGCTGCAGTCCAGTTTCCTCGTGCGCGGCAAAACTCCAAACGGAGGCGTCGATGGGTGGGCGACAAGGGCAGCACACGTAATGGGCGCCGCGATACCAACTGTCCTTCAGCCAGGCGCCTTCGTATAGTTCGAAAAGACACTGAGGCCCCTAGTGAAGGTGCTACATGTGCCTGGATGGCGGCCGATGAAGCAGTTGGCTGTACGCGTGCATTTCTTACGATGTGGCGGTCTTCTCGACGACTGGTCTGTCGAGGGAGTCCTGAGCCTGGTCTTCGTGTACATGACATCTCTCGGGTCCCCTGGTCCCAACACCTCCTCACAACACAATCAGAGCGGCCTAATTATCGAGCTACTCGCCTAGCTGACCACCCAGCTTCCATCATCCCGACGATTCTCCCCCTCTCAAACTGCGACAACTGCTTATATTGTCTTCGAACACGGTGTAATGGCATGTCTATCTCAGCTCTTCCTTTGTAAATGATTCAGCACACTCAAACAAGCTTTGGTTGCCTGTTTTATACTCCACAGAGTACGATGTTCAACGCCCTCTACCGGCTATACGTAATGCGCAATCACGCTGCATTTCTAATCATTTGCATATCTCCCCGACATGAACCTTCATTGCAAGTTTCGTTACGATCCCGCAATTATTTCTTGGTGGGCTAATTTTTTTGTCCATGAGTGTACATATAGATATAAAGGGTGTTTCAAAAAGAATCATCCGATTAAGAAAAATCATAACTATTCATCTTTTAATCCATTTTTATCGAATAGGCAGAAAGAGGGAAATCTCGAGTTTCACAGAGTTGCCGACAGGTTGCGTTAAGACTGTTCCTTCGCCCGCCACTTCATTGTTTTTGAAGATGGCAACTGCGCAACAGAAATCAAAGAATGATCCGATTTTAAAAAAATCATAACTATTCTTTTTTTAATCCGTTTTGATCGAATAATGTATAGGCAGAAAGAGGGAAATATTTAGTTTCACGTAGTTTCCGACAAGTAGCGCTAACGATCTTCCTTTGCCCGCCACTTCATTGTTTATATAGATGGCGACTCCACAACAGAAATCCTTTTGTGTTCTACGCTTTGCGAAGTGTGAGTCCGTAACAATTGTTCAGGGCGATTTTTGTTGACAAACCGTGGTAGATTGAAGTTTCTACCTCTCAGAGCATTAGGCAATGGTATAAACAATTCCAAGACACGGGTTGTCTGTGTACGTATAGCAGCCGTGGAAGCAGTGTATGAAGACATGATCAACAAAAGTTTGGGACGAATCTGCATACCATATAGACATGTCTCCGCATCCAAAGGCATATTGAGCACGTTTAATTTGGTTTGTAAAAAAATTTTATGATTAGCCATGTAATAAAAAATTAATTTTAAGTTTCTATGTTCATTATTTTTATATACTCATTATTTAATATACTCATTTCATATCGGGTGATTCTTTTTGAAACACCCTGTATAACTGTGCATTAAAATTTACTCTAGTTAATTAACATGCACACAAAATACAATAAAAGATATTAAAATTTTCACATAACTGAATGTAGTGAATTCAAAATGCCGATGCTCTATTTAATTTAGAGATTTTTTTACTTATTTCTTGATATACATTAAATAAGATCTTACATGGGCTTGTGGAGGCCCTGTGGTACAGCGGTCTGGCTATCGGTGCTGAGGGTGCTCAGATCGAATCCCGGCGTCGCGCCTCTAAAAAGTACCTGCGTTTGTGTCGTCCCGTCATAGGGGGTAATACCAGTCCCCCTATATTCTACCCCCATAATAAAATATTCCAACAAACTGCGGTGAACTATAGGCGAATATCTACACAAGTTCCTCCTCTAGGAAAAATAAAAAATAAAAAATCGTATATAATTACTTCAAAAACTTTTACTATAAACATACTTAAAATTTACAGTAATTTAATGATTTAAATTAAATACTAACAAAAGTTCCTATGTTAATTGCAATATACGTATATATATATATATATATATATATCTGCATTAAAATTTACAATAGTTAATTAATGTATACAAAACACAATACAAGAAAATTAAATTTTTACATTACTAAAGGTATAGTATTCAGAATACCTTATTATATGTAATTTAGAGGTTTTTCCTTTTTTACTTTGTATTATACATTAAATAAGAGCATAGAGTATTACTTCAAGAAGGTTTACGATAACATCCTTCTTAAAATTTTTAATAATTTAATAATTTCAATTAAATACTAACAAATGTTCCTCTATTAGTATCAATATACGTACACATATATATCTCTGCATTGAAATTTACGATAGTTAATTAATGCATAAAAAACATAGTGCAAGCTATTTAAAATCTACGATAGTTAATTAATGTATACAAAACACAATACAAGCTATTTAAAATTTATATTACTACAGGTAGTATTCAAAATACCATTAATATATGTAATTTAGAGGTAAATTTTTTCTTACGATCGTACATTAATTGAGATGACCGTATACTATTACTTGAAAAATTTTATCATTATCCTTCATAAAATTTCAAATAATTAAATTATTTCAATTATATGCTAGCAAAATTCCCTCTCTTAGTGTCACACAAGTATACAAACGGATATATAACTGTTCATTAACATTTACGATATTTAATTAACATGCATGCAAAACACAATAAAAGCTATACAAAATATAACACTACTAAAGGTAGTGTATTTAAAAACGCCATTAAAGGAATGCTGAGAAAAATATCAATTAAGTTTTCTCCTAAAAAAGGAAAATTAAGTATGCTTCATTGATTATTTAATTCCTTGCAGCTAATTAAACTTTCTAATTAATGTCGTTATCATTCGAAAATAATCATTAATACTAAATGTTAATGCTTAATGCGAAACGATCGTATAATAGGGAGAATAAAAATAATGACAATTTAAAACTCATTTTAAAAATTAGTTAATTAATTAATTTTTTTTATCCCTACGTATCATGAAGTCCACTAATAATTAATTCCTATGCATCGCCTTTAGAAAATATTTACATTTCCGCGATATTAAACATTTTAAGATTGAGAGGCTGCGAGCAGGAGGATTGAAGGACACTGATAACAGTTGCTGTCTGGGGAGCGTATTATGCACGGATTTTGATGTACGTAGATGAAACTTGAGAGGTGTTATAGCTTCTAAACTCCTCTCAAGTGAAGGCAGAAGCACGACTACGACTATTTATGCTTTAATTCCTTGTAATCTATGAGACAATATTGAAGCCCTGTTTACAAGTGTAATTTCATAATTTCTTTGATTAAACTAAGTTTTTAAATTTTTATGTAGAATTGGAATGCTACGATAAAACTGGATATAAATAACAGACAAATCTACTGCTAATCGTATGTTTACCATGCTGTATAGTAAATCGGGATTCCCATGAATGTACAGAGTGTTTCATAAAGGATCATCCGATTAAAAAAAATCATAACTATTCATCTTTTAATCCGTTTTGATCGAATAATATATAGGCAGAAAGAGGTAAGTCTCGAGTTTCACGCAGTTGCCGACAAGTACCGCTAACGCTCTTCCTTCGCCGGCCAATTCAGTGTTTGTAAAGATGGCGACTGCATAACAGAAATTATTTTGTGTTCTACGCTTTGCGAAATGTGAGTCCGTAACAACTGAACAGCGTGATTTTCGTCCACAAACTCCTGGTAGGTTGAAGTTACTACCTCTCCTCAGATCATTAGGCGATGGTATAAACAATTCCAAGGCATGGGTTGTCTGTGTGTAAAGGCATGCTCGCAAAAGTTTGAGACTAATTTGCCTACCGTATAGTCGTGCACCCAAAGGTGGGCATATTAATCACCTTTAATTTGATTTGTAAAAAAAAATATGATTAGCCATGTAATATAAAATTAATTTGAGTTTCTATGTTCAATATTTTTCATAATATACTCATTTGAAATCGGGTGACTCTTTTTGAAACACCCTATATATCAGTCTGGAGAATTTTCACTATCCCAATCATTCGCAAATATGATATATGGAGAAGTTAAGCTCACTATTAACAATATTATAAAAATTTGTCACTTAAAACTAATACCTATATATAGGTGTTGCTGTAAGGCAAGCGTGCCAAACTCAAAGGCTGTCAAGGGCCAAATAAACAATTTTTTTTTGGCCCCTGCAGGTATATTTCGAAAAGTGTAGTAAAAGAAAAAACAACGATAGTATTAGTGCTTTCCTAGTGATATTTTTTTCCTTGAACATTAACTTACCAGACACTGAATAATTACACAAGTTAGTAAGCGTTCTACGAAAGCGAAATACAACCTGTTTTATACCCACTAAGTAAATCACTTCGTACAAGATGATACTCGGCTGCTAAAACATCCACCGTTGGTCATTGGAAATGGTGCGTCTGTGCATAAGGTGATACGATATCTACATACCGTAATATTGGCTGGGCCACACAAATAATCGTTGAAGGCCACATTGGGCCTGCGGGCCGCGTGTTTGACATGCTTGCTGTACGCATGGTCACCCAAAGGGAGGGGGGGAACTGGCGCACCCAGGCCCCCAAATGCTGAGGGCCACCAAAAAAATTTTTAAAAATGTATTTAATAGATTTCCTCCGAAAGAAAATTCTGAAACGTAGTGTACTTAAAAATTCAAAATAATCTCCTGAAAAAGGGGGCACCCAATAAAATATGAAATAAATTATTCGATTAATCAGATTTCTCTTACTACAAAATAGTCTTCTGAAAAATAGTCTTGGGGCCCTCAACAGAACTTTGCCCCAGGCCCCGTAAAGTCTCTGGGAGGCCCTGGCTGCACGTATTCTACCACTCAACAGTACATGACTATTAGAAAATAATTTAAAAGTAAACCATTTTGTAGGGAGAAAATCTCCATGGACAAGTCATAATTTATGCAATAAAATAGAAACCACGAGTAGCGGAAAGGAGTAAAATGGGTCCATTGTAACAGAAAACCATAGAAGAGTAATTTGTTATTGAAAATATATTTCCGACTAAATAAACATATATATATATATATATATATATATATATATAAGGTGACCATATAGGGGGACCATAATTAAACTTTCCTACTGTAAAGTTGTCTACATTCGGAACTGTTCTTCACAAAGTTATGAAATTTTGCGTAGGACATATTGAAGGGATGGGAATTTATTTGAGCGAATAAAAAAATTAGTTGAAAATTTCACCACCAGAGGGCGTTTTTGATGAATTACACATTTTCGACTAGTTCTTTACTTAAGATATCACCATCTTTTTATCCATAAGTCACACTAACACACTAACTCATATTCTCATACTACTCATACTGTATATTAAATTTTACAATCTTTAAAGTGATTGCAAAGTCAATAGGAAACTTGTTCGATAACTAATTTTCGGACAAAAGATTTGAAGGAACGAAGAAGTAACAAATATGCAAATAAATTTTTGTCGACGTAGAACAGAAGATGTTATAAAAACCTAGAAACTTTCATGGAGATTTTGTTTTCAGCGTGCTTGCTATTGCTAATCAGAAGGCCATCGTTACGATTACCAGATCGACCTTTGTTAGTAAAATTGTTTTACCAAAACGATAATTCAGCGCTAGTTCCTCTACGAAAATTACGGAGTTTGAAAGGGATACGAAAAAGTCCATTGACTGTTAAAGGTCTTCGACTTATGGTGGCCAAATTTGAAGAAATTGGTTCTTTTAACATTCGTTCTGGAAGAGGAAGGAACTGTTTCCGCAGAAGCTGTAGAGAAGGTTGCGCTTAAGGTGGAAAAGGATAATGCTTCCAACGAACAGTTTAGTACCAGTGTCCGTCGTGTGGCAGAAGCATTGGATCTGCACCGTTCAACTGTCCAGAAGGTCATGGGAAATATCCTCCGGTATTATCAGTACAAGCTTCAATTTGTGCAGAGGTTGCTTACACAGGATTTCAAGACTTGACAGCGGTTCTTACTTCAGTTTCTTACTCGCTTTGACGTTGATGCAGAATGGCCTTTGAATATTCTCTGGACAGATGAAGTACACTTATATTTGGACGGTTCGGTCAATACTCACAACTGCTGAATTTGGGAACCAGAAAATCAGCGTTTAATCTTAGATGTTTCGATTCTTTCACCGAAAGTAACCGTGTGGTGTGGATTTTCTGCATTTTTTATTCTAGGCCGGGATTTCGTCTAGGGATTACGTCCTAGAGGCCCAGTAACATGCTAGGTCACTGGTGAGCGATGCATCCTTGTTACTGAATAAAATTGTTCCGGATCTTCAATCACGTCAGTGCCTTTCACACACAATTTTTATGCAAGATGGAGCTCCTCCACACATTAGCCTTTGTGTTAAGAACGTTCTCAAAAATTACTTTACAAAAGAACGTGCAATCAGCCGCCACTTTATAAATGTGGGGCCTCCAAGATCAGAAGACCTCAACCAATGCGACTTTTGGCTTTGGGGGCATGTGATACACCTAGTCAGTCTTGATAAAACCATGAACTATACCTGATCTGAAAGACAGCATTTCACGACATGTTCTCAGCATTTCCCGGACACACTGCGGTCAACTGTAGAACATTCTATCTTACGATTTCAAATGGTAGCTGAAAATGATGGCCGTCATGTTCAACATGTCTTGTTGTAATGAATTTTTTTAACTATAGTAAATGTTGGCTAATGTGTAATTCATCAAAAACG
>OU015497.1:70433971-70458971 GCA_907164885.2 Dolomedes plantarius
AAATGAATTATTCTCATTTACTTCATTGTTAAATAATTAGATTTTTAATAGTTTGCTTGACACAGAAAATTGAACAAACTAATGCATAATTTAAAAACTCTACTCAAGTATCCCGTATATATATATATATATATATATATATATATATATATATATATATATATATATATATATATATATATATATATATATATATATATATATATATATTAATCATTAAATTATTAAGTTTTTTCAAAGGTTTAATAGGATTAATTCATCAAAAATATGTACAGTTTTTAGGATTTAATATTTCACGTGAATCAAAGTATATCGTCGTATCAAAATATGTAGACGAAAGTTCATTTGTGTATTGAAAATTCCGATGAAAATTATAATTTATCACCTCGTTCTATTATATTTGTGAATGAAGATTCCAGATAACACCGTCACGTGTTAATTTTTTTTCAGTATGAAACAGTTAACAAATACTACAAACTGTCCTTTAGGATTACAGTGAGGTTGAGCAAAACACTTCAGATTTTACACAGTACACACACAGACACAATAACAGGTTTATACAGAGCAAGTTAGCTGCAACTAAGAAATGAACTAGTCAAAACTTTAGAAGCCGAGAATGGAATGCTTACATACCCTTGTTGACATTCTCGATCGTTTTAGAAATGGGAAGATTAGGAACTCCATAAACCCGCAACCTATGTGAAATTTAATTGGTTATTCGGACATCCGATAAGCTGCCATGTGTCGACAAAGTTATCGCCAAGTACACCAGAAATTCTTGAAAATTTCGTCAAACGGTCGCACATAGAAATATAACGTTCAATGGCTGTAAACAAACGGTATATACACTCTTAGATAAAAAAAAAAACGACGCGTCAAGAAGGAGTTATTCGAATGGGAAGAAAATCGGTAGATGTGATGTACAAAAATATTTATTGCAATTTGAGACAAATTGGATGATTTATTCAAGTGAAAGAGCTTCACAAAGTGAAAAAGTCAATAATGCGTTGGTCCGCCTCTGGTCCTTATGCAAGCAGTTACTCGGTTTGGCATTGATTGATAGAGGTGGCAGATGATCGTCAAAATCCCTAGCTGGTTGGAGAGCCCTGCCCATAATGCTTAAAACGTACTCAATGGGGGAGAAATCCGGTGTCCTTGCTGGCCAAGGTTGCGTTGGGCAAGCATGAATACAATCAATAGAAACTCTCGCCGTGTGCGGGTGGGCATTTCCTTGCTGAAATGTAAGTCCAGGATGGCATGATATAAAGGGCAACACACGGCTGTGCTGTAAAGGTACCGCGGATGATAACTAAAGGGGTCCTGCTTTGAAATTAAATGGCACCCCAGACCATCACTCCTGATTGTCGGCCCGTATGGTGGAAGACAGTTAGGTTGGTATGCCGCCGCTGTCCGGGGTGTCTCCAGACACGTATTCGCTGGTCATCTGGGCTCATTTCGAAGCGGAACTCATCACTGAATACAATTCTTTTCCAGTCAGTGACATTCCAGGTCGAATATACCCGATACCACTGCAAACGAGCTTGTCGGTATACCGAGGTCAATGATAGTAGTCGCAAGGATCGCCATGAGCTCAGCCCCCTTTCTCTGAGCCGCCTATGAATTGTTCTTGTGGTCACTGAAGCACCAGTTGCACGTACGATCGATGTAATAATGCATCTGGAGCTGTGGGTGCCGGTCTGGCGATTGCTCGGTCCTCACGTTCTGTCGTTTCACTGGACCGATTGCTTCCTTCTTGACGCTGTGTTCCGTCATCGTTCATCCACTCCTGCCAACATCGTCTTCTAATATTGGTATTGCTCCTATCCAAATATGGAGCGATTGGCCGATTAGACCATACGGCTTCTTTGAGCCCAACAACACGTCCTCACTCAAATACTGACTTCTGCGCATATTGTTCGGGGACTTATATGCCAGGTATAGTTACTGTCTACTTAAGTATACTGAATGAAATTCGCAAAGAATTTATGACCTGGAATCGAAATTTATCCTCTTTAATATCCTGCCAGTTGTGCAGTTAAGATGCGCTGCAACGTCACATGTTCATTCATTGGCCGCCAAACTTAAAAATTTTGCATTTTCCGTCGAAACCTGTATAATATCAGTTTGTGTACAATTCGCATTACCCCTTCTTGGTACGTAGCTTTTTTTGTCTAAGAGTGTAACACGAAATTAACATAAAATAAGAAAAGGAATATTATTTACAAATATAAAAAATATGTATAGCTTTTTACAACAATATTTTAGTTTCTATAAGCTGACTGTCTTAAGTTTTGAGGAAAACAGGGAAAAATTATTTTTTTATTTAAAAGATATTTTTTCTGATACAGCCATATTCCACGGATTATTTTTTTCGCCGTACTGAGTTCGGTTTTAAGTGTATGTGACTGAAATTAAGCATATGTTTAAGCATTATAGAATGCAGTTTATGTATATACTTAAGTCATATAAAAAAGGTAATACAAACGATATATAACGAGTTCATGATTGAATTAATTCTTTACGTTTATGAATTGCTTGAGTGATATATATTTCATGTGAAAACAAATTTCTTTATTCCTATTCTTGAAACTAGTTCTCATGAAGAAAATCTTCATAACTTTTTTTTTTCAAAAGGAGTTATAAACATTTAGTTTTCTAGATTTCGTATTTGAAAACCTGAAATTTAAAAAAAAGTATAAAATCGGTATTTAGACATAATATAACTTAGGAAACATTCTCATGTAATCAATACTTCCAGTGATGTGGGTATCAAAGGCAATGAACTGGCTGATGAGGATGCAAAAACCTCATTTGATTTCGTAAATGAGCCCATACCAGTATGTGACCTCAAAAGGGCTGTCAGGAACTTGACAGCCCTTGATATACTCAACCTGGCAAGAGCATTGGAGCTTGCAGGTGTCTAACAAACTTCATGCAATCAAACCGATTTAATACCTCTTCACCTAGTCTCAACGTTTTAATGGGGGAACCCCCTATCCTTCACTTTTTGAATTTCTTTGGCACAGTGGCTTGTATTATCACATTTAATAAATATATATATGTATATATATTTTAGTTTTAATAAATCTTATAAGTCTTAGTTTTTGATTTTGACTCATGTGGTCTAACCCATCGGGTGCCCTCTTTGTTTCTACTACCTTTAGTACTTAAATTTTACACACCTTTTATACATGACCCTTTATCGCTTTTGCTTATCACTGATTTTACATCACTGTTTTTATCATATTTACTCTTTTTGTCATCTTATGCATTATCGTTTTTTGTCACCCTTTTATGATTGTTTTTAGACTTATTGTTCTTATTTTTATAACGTTCTTGTTTGTTATGTTTATTTAATATTTTATATATGCAACGTGGACTGATTTTGACATGTGGTTGGAGAAGCTTGTCCTCTCTGGAATTTGCTCCATTAAAACCCAAACAACCAACCAACCAACCATGAAATCATTACAAGAAATTATTTCTCGAAATAACTTTTCTAAAATGAAAAGTATAATTGGAGTTAATGGTACTATACAAACATATCACTAAATACAAACTATTGCCACTATATTAGAAATTCGAAGACTAGATGTCATAATTGAATCGGCAGTTTCAAGAAGGGAAAAAGCGCCAAAAAATTTAAATTCTTTTTTTTGCGCTAAAATGTTGTTTACATATAGACCCTCCTTGTAAGCTGTAAAGGTGGAAAAAAAACACTCACATCCTGGTGTAATCTGGCCTCGCAATATTTGTCAGTTTGAAGAAGGGAACATATCCCGGTTTTGTTTCCTTCTTCAAACTATTGATACTGTGCTTGACCAGACTGTCGCTGTTGTTGCGCTCTTTTACAGCTGGTATTGCCATCTGCTGTTCTGTTATTTCTTTAGCCTTTTGTTTGTAGATCATCACAGTTATCTTTTTTTGTTTAATCAACGAAGGCTGCATTTACACGGTAATCCTCTATTAACACTAGCATTACGGCGTTTTCCGTATAACTGTAAGTACGATCAGCGGTCATTTTGACCGCTTGTCCCAAATAAAAGGAAAGGCACTCTTTTTGCTAATATGAAGCATTATTAAAGCTTATAAATGTAAACTAAGGGAATACAAGACAAGAAGATCCAGGATATTGGTAAGAGAGTAACTCACACTCCACATGAGTACAAACAATTTTATGAAGAAGTTTTGATGTGACCAACTACTGCAACCACTGCATATCATGATGATGAAAGTGATGATTAGTAATGATTTTTATAATTTTTTACAAAATTTTACAAGCATATACTAAATTTTTATAAATAAAAATATTTCTCATTCTTTAATTATAGATTTTTATGCCAATTTCATAATCAGTTTGAAGAAGAGGACAAATCCATGGTTTTTAGTACCGTGTAGTTTTTTTAGGACAGTTCAAATGACTTGTACAAGGTACTGGAATAGCGGGTAAATGTAAAGAATCTTATATAAAAGTTTAGTGAAGAAAAAATAATAAATAAGAAAAGTATGAAGTTTTTTTTTTTTTTAATTTCCCACAAAAACAGTTTTTGTATTCGTTCCCTTCTTCAAACTGCCGATTCAATTTCATATAATATATATATTTTTTATTTCCAAGAGCGGGTACAAAAGACAACTGAGGCAAAAAGAAAGAAGCAATAAACACAATAAAATACGAAAATCAGCCACAGAAAGAGAGTCTATCGACCCATAACGTCCCTTGATTGCAAATAGCGCTCCCACGTGGTTCTCGGGGACGGAGCCTGACAGCTGAGATGGGCACACCTGCCCATCACCTCTTGAAGTTCACAGAGTTTGCAGTAGGTCATCGATAACATGTATACCGTGTAAGTGCTTGGCACAGCAGTCGTGGCCAGTCGCAAGGTGAAATTCCGCAGCAGCTCTCTTTGTAGGACGGTCTCTAATGCCTGAGATCATGCTCCACCCCGACTTCTGAGAATTCCACTCGAAATATTTCCTTTCTGTTGTTTGATATATTTTTGCGATTTATAACGGCAATATATGAAATTTCTCTTGAAAGTTTTAAATGAAAAAATCAATAAAAGTAAAAAGAATATTATAAATTATGTACAATGTATAAGGTTTTAGTACGTACCTTGAGTTCTTAATTACACGATATTATTCTTTATTTCCTACGATTATTTATTGTTCATAACCATCAATTAACTATAAGTTTTTAATAATCTATATATATAAAACAGTTCGGTAACTGACTGACAGACAACGCACAGACCAAACCGCTGGACCTAAAGGGCTGAAATTTTGCATGGTGATTCTTCTTATAGTGTAGGGGTGCACTAAGAAAGATTTTTGAAATATTCTACATAGATTTTTAAAATTAAATTTTTAAGCAGTTTAAGTAGCTTTTTTTAATTTTGCATTTAAAATAATAATTTGAAGGTTATAAAATTTATATAACGAGAAAGATCATACAAATTCCTATAGTATGAAATATTTTCGAATATTTACCTCATTTTTCTGATTTTTGGTGAATTTTTAAAGATTAATTTTTAGAATTTAATTTATTAAATGCTGATCACGTGATTTCTTTTTCTGGTACTTTAAATTATTTTATCGTCACGTGTATAACAACGAAATAGACCAAAATTTTTTTTCTTGCTAATGCGACAGACGATTGGAAATTATCCAAAAAATATTATAATACAGTATAAGATATGTTCCTCAAACTGTACTATATTAACAGTACTATATTCTTTAGTATGTTCTATTAGATTTAATTTGAATATTTTGTTCGACATTATTTTGTCTATAAAAATATCCGTTACGATTTTTTTATAAATATATTTTTTCTTTTTTTTTACATCAATTACATACATTGATCTCTGTATTTATTGTAAATATATTTATACATATTTTTGGCATTAATTGCATACATTGACCGCTGTATTTAATTTGAATGTACTCCGTAGCGAAGTACGGGTTTTCAGCTGGTATTCATATGCTAAGATAATCTAATGCTTCTGCGTTACACATTCTATGTCAAAACACAATTTTTCATACATGTTTATTAAGCTAACTCCTGCGGACAAAATCTTCCAAATACCGGGTGGTCATAAAAAAATTATGCGGATATATGGACCTCTAGCGGCCGTTCCGTTCAACCTATCAAGATGAGATTTCATATATAGTTATTTAGAGGTATGAGCTCGGGATTCTGAGAACGGCAACGCAGTGACGCTCACGGTTATGTTTATAGGTATAAAAACTCGAAATTTTAAAATAGCAATGCCCACTTTTTCCCGTCGCAAAATGCTCAGCTCATACGAAAACCCTAAAAAGCTTTGGAACGGTACGTGTATCACAAAAAACGAACGCGTTATGCACACACAAAAAACAGCTCTTCGAATGGCTAACAAAGACACGATCGGGGCGCACGGAGGAAATTTGCATATGACAGAGGTTAGAAACCAATCCCAGAACGCCGTTTACCAGATATTCAGCGTAGAAAACCGATAAAAAGCTCTTTGATCGTGTTTTTGTTAGCCATTCGAAGAGCTGTTTTTTTTTGCGTGCATAACGCGTCCGTTTTTTGTGATACACGTACCGTTCCAACGCTTTTTAGGGTTTTCGCATGCGCTGAGCATTTTGCGATGGGAAAAAGTGGGCTTTGCCATTTGAAAATTTCGAGTTCCTGTACCTATAGCCGTAACTATGAGCATCACTGTGTTGCCGTTCTCAGAATCCCGAGCTCATACCTCTGAATAACTATATCTGAAATCTCATCTCGATTGGTTGAACGGAACAGCCGCTAGAGGTCCATATATCGTTTTTGTATGCCGTTCGCAGAGCTGTTTTTTGTGTGTGCATAACGCGTCCTTTTTTTGCGATACACGTACCGTTTCAACGCCCTTTAGGGTTTTCGCATGCGCTCAGCATTTTGCGACGGGAAAAAAAGGGTGTTGCTATTTGAAAATTTCGAGTTTCTGTACCTATAACCGTAACCTTGAGCGTCACTGTGTTGCTGTTCTCAGAATCACGAGCTCATACCTCTGAATAACTATATCTGAAATCTCATCTTGATTGGTTGAATGGAACAGCCGCTAGAGGTCCATATATCGTTTTTGTAGGCCGTTCGCAGAACTGTTTTTTGTGTGTGCATAACGCGTCCTTTTTTTGCGATACACGTACCGTTCCAACGCCCTTTACGGTTTTCGCATGCGCTCAGCATTTTGCGACGGGAAAAAAAGGGTGTTGCTATTTGAAAATTTCGAGTTTCTGTACCTATAACCGTAACTGTGAGCGTCACTGAGTTGCCGTTCTCAGAATCCCAAGCTCATACCTCTGAATAACTATATATGAAATCTCATCTCTCTCGGTAGAACGGAACGGCCTCTCGAGGTCCATATATCGGCAAAGTTTCTTTATGACCACCCGTTATATATTTTTTTTCCAAAAAGGAGTTATAAACATGCAGTTTTTTATTTTTATCAGGGGAAAACCAGAATTTCAGACAGCAATAAAAAACAGTATTTAGATATAACTCTACGTAGATTGATACATTTTCAAAAAGTAAAAGCAAGAAATTATTTTTCAAAGTAATGAAATATTTTCCTTATTTTGTGAAATCTTACCGAAATAAAGTAGAAATTATTCTTCAAAATAATATTATCAAAAGGCGGAAAGTATAATTGAAATTTAAGAAACTGTACAAACATCTTCTCAATACCAACCATTACCATTTAGTACGCACTTTGAGTTCTTAATAAGATTGTATTAATCTTTATTTCTAGAACTTATTTCTCGTTCATAACTAACAATACACGTTCATCATTGTTGACGGAACGGAAAAGTTCCTAAAAAATGAGTAAAAGTTGGGGACTGGAAAAATCCTTTGAGAGAAAATTAGTTCTGAAAAGAGCCAAATTGATGGACGGAAATCAAAATAATATAGCATTAGAAGAACCCCCAAAACTTATCATTACTTGTCAAAAAACTATGAAAAAGAAATCATATTTTGTACTCAATTTATCTGGTTTCAGGAAACAACTTTACGCGTGTAAGATATTAACTAACAAATAGTTCTGAAGGAAATATGAAACACAATTATGTATTATTTCAAATAATTTCTCCCTAAATGAACCAAACATTTTGTACTTGTACAATCATAACATTTTTAAGGTTTGTTTTTTTAAATGTTATTGAATAACATTATATTTTAATATGTATCAAGTCAATTTCAAAACAGAAGGGAATACATAGGGTATGTCAGAAAATACCCTATATATTTGACATAATTTTAAGATGTAATAACTTTGTCCTTGTATGTTCAAATAACCTACTATTTTAATACCATGTGTGGAAACGAGTCAAATTTCGATATTTTACATAACATTTTTTTTTTCAAAGGGCTGCCATGTTCACCAGACCTGACACCTTGTGATGTTAACCTGTGGCGTATGAAAAGGCTGCTATGTACTAACCCTACTGGATTCGCTCACTTCAGTGTTAACCTAGGAGAAAATTTGTCTACTATTTACACCTACATAAAAGCTGAAAATCAGATAAAAATGGTATTTTCATATAGCTTGAAACTTTCTACACCTTGCAACAAGATTCATTTTATAAATGCCGTCCACCGAAGGAATTTAGGCCGGTTAAAACACACTATACCAGATTGTTTCCCCGAATAATTTAAATTTTAAAATATTATTTACATTTAACTAAACCGAAAAATGTCACATGGTGTAAAATTTATTTCTCTATTACGGAGTACAATTTTTTTAACAAAACCTTTAAACTGAAGTTGGCAATCTTTAGACAAATTTTCTCCATACGTTAACATTCAGGTGAGCGAATACAATACGGTTGGTACACAGCATCCTTAAAGACCCGGTTTAGACCTAGTTTATGTAGTGACGCTTCCGTCAAATGTAGAGAAACTCAAGCAGAGAATCAGAGCCGCTTTGGTAACTGTTATCAATGACGTGCTACAGCGCGTTTGGCAAGAAATGGATTACCGACTTGACGTGTCACAGGTGGTAAACATATTGAACATTTGTAAAATTTTCTATTTAATCCACATGCATTTGTATTTCTCATTTTTATTTTCGTTAATAAATGTTTAATTACTCAACAATAAGCCTCTTCAGGTTTATTAGATTAGCCAATATATTTGCTGAGATATTTATATCTCAAATGGTGTCAAATTTTCTGAAACATCCTGTATATTGAATGAATTTTTCTAAATTTTCCATGCATAGGATTAGACGAAAGACACTATAGGATTTGAAAAAATCAAATAAGGCCATTATGGTAGTTTGATATGTAAAGTATCCTTCTGCGGGTTAGAAATACAGTGTAACGCATCTGTAGAAAAACGAATATTTTGTGCGTGGAAATTCCATGATGACCAACCAACGCGTGGTTTCTGCACACAATTGATTTAATAGACGGCTGAATACAGACAGTCGCCTGGCGACAAAAAAGGCCGGAAGTGCTACCGACAGCTCGCAGAATAGTAAACCAGTTACAAAAGGGGAGTTGCTGATCGGAGACTCATAGTCGTGTGGGAATGTAACTGAATAAAGAAAGGCAGTGTTTTCCAGATCTTTCAAGAGCGTTCAGCGGAGGTATATAAAGTCGCCAAAACCGAATTCAGAAATTTAGAGATTCAGGGATGAAGTTAGAGTGACGCTGGAACCGGGGACAAGGATATACTGTCGGGCCTAGAAAGACTTGAATGAGCGCAGCGACAACTCAAGTCTGACATTCCTCGTCGATTCTGTAAACCCACGAATATATATATATATATATATATATATATATATATATATATATATATATATATATATATGATAATATTACTAACTACCTATAATCACCCATTCTGAAATTTATCTCTGTCCTGGTAACCCCTCTTTCTTCTCTATGGTGTAAATGCCTCGCCTTTCCACACACTAAATCCCTCCGACAATTCTGGCAACCTCCCTGAGCTAATTGTATTTTGGCGCTCTTAAGATAGACGATGGTCTGGCTCGATGCGAATAAGATGTGTTGCTTTACCCGTTAATAAATTCTTTTGTTCCTGAAGCTGACTTTATTATTTTCCGGCCACGATGTAAGCTACTATTTCATGAGATGTCCATTCCGGACATTTCATATATATATATATATATATATATATATATATATATATATATATATATATATATATATATATATATATATAGTAAATAGTCTGTATTTAATCAAGAAGTGCAATAGAGGCATAAAATAAAAAAAGGCTGGCAGCCTTTTATTTAAGGCCAAGTCCTTGCAACAGAGGCTCATGGCTCAGTTGTGAGACAATCGTAGTAAATGGATCCAAAGTAGGTCTTTATGTAAACATGTAATGAGTTCTAACGAAATATATTAAATGCATCTATTTGGTCCTCATCACATATCGTTCATTTGACAGAAATGTATGTAGGGATGTATCAGGGAAAATATATTTAAAATAATTTTTCTGGTTAGCTTTATCGCCAGAGTGCTGCATCTGCAATTCTTAAGTAGAATGTTTTCTTACTTTAGGGAGAAAATATTGTAAAACTTTAAAAGAAATAAGTGATTTATGTTGGTTAGTTTGTTAAATAAATCTTCATTTCAATGCAGTGCTGGATTGCCTCAGAAAAATCAAACGATTACTTTATAAAAGTTTTAAAATTTAAATAAATGAAAACTCGTATTAGCCTTTGGATTGATTTTAAATACAGAATTTCTGATTTCGTAAAATAAAACAGAGCCGGCTTTCATAAAGGAAAATTTATGCATGGCTTTGCATTATCATTACTAAAAGGGATTTTGAATTCAATTCAGCTGAGTTTAGCTCTTCAGTCTTGACATTTTCATTACAGCAATTTTAAGTCTTTGCAAAGATATATTTCCAATGTCAAACAGTATTTACCAAACGCTGTCAATTCTTTGAAAATGTCTCGTATGTGTGATACGATTTTAAGCCATATATTCGAAAAGTAGGGAACATATTGCTCAGTAGAATTACGGAATTTATTTTCTGCAAATACAGGGAAACGAAAAAAAAAATATTAAAAAATTGATCAGCACTCAAGTTCAAAGTTATTTTTGTTTTATCTATTTAGCTTTTTGGTTGAAAAAGTTAGCCAAAACGTAGCAAATAAATAAATAAAACAACAAGTGAATTTTTTTTATCAATTTAAAGCTATGGTGTCAGTAGGATTCAATCAAGAAAACCTGTCATTTCAGCAGAGGTTTATGCAGTTTCAAAATTCTGTGTCTTCCCTCAGGACTTTAAAAAGTGTTAGGTAATCTATTTTAATAATATTTGAACTTGATAATGAACGTGAACATGATTACTTTAATAGCATTTTTCAAAAATCTGTGTAACCAAGTAAAACAAATGTTTTCTGATCTTATATGCGATCAATGCTTACAGGTAAGTGTCAGCTGAATTTCCAATGTCTTAACACCCTAAAAATTTGCAACTTCTGCATCTTTTAGAGGTGTATATTAAGCCTACATAAAGATTGTAATGTACTTTAGTTATCTTTATGCTATTTAATTAGATATGTTTTTATATCAGATTTCTTCATACACGAAGGGATTACTGCAACAAAATTAACACAATTATAAATAAAGATATAATAAAATGAACAATTCATTTTTTTTTTACTTTAGTTATAAATTAAGTCTCAAACATATCTTTAACATGGCGATACATGTGATAAATAGTAAACAGCACAAGACTACAACCTAATCCGTTTTTGCTAAATAATTTAATTCTCGAATGCTCCATATTTAATTATTTAGTGTTTCAGATAAGAAATGAATGTCACATAGTACTAGAATTAAAAACATATTTGACATATGTTACCCAAGATCACTGACACTTAAAACAATAACTCTAATTCATTTCAACTGAATTAATCGCTCAAATACTATTTGACTTTATTCAACCAAAGCCAAAATTTGAACATCCAATTTATTTTTCTACTGGTGATCGCATTAACAATTAGCCACTAACACTGTTTGTTTTAACCATCATAATTTAGCCTAAATTTTAAATTTTACTCAATTTTTGTGCACAATCATTACACTCATCTTTAAACTAATTTCATGTTTTCTACTATGAAATTACTTCATTAGATTTATTTCATAATCATTCTTGTCATTTTCATTTGTATCACTAAAAATTAATTTTAGCAACAATCTCAAACCCCTCGTTTTCCCATCTGTAGATGTTTGCTTTACAAGCTTCTATTGACAAAGTAAATCCCGTCTTGTAAATGCAAATATAACATTTCAATAGGCCTATCGTTAAAGAAATCAAACTAAAAAGTATTTTTAATTATATATTGCGAATCATATTTCACGCTTCTTTGAAATGCCCTCATGTTTGAATAACTATAGATCATTTTTTTTTTAAATTCCTTTATAAAATGTCTTCTCAATATACAAAAATTAGGAATACATAAAATAATAAATTTTGTTGATGGATCCCCATGATGTATACATATATCACTATTATGTATACATAATCTATTCATATATCTAAAATTCCTGCAAGCTTTCAGAAAAGTTTTAAATTTATACATTAAGTAAATAACTCGATATGCAATATTACGTTCGATGTAGATATATTTTAATGGAAATATCCCTGAAAGTGCTACTTAATAATTTTACAAAAATGAACAGACAGGAGAAAATTTTTAACATTTAAAATAATTTTAAATGTTATATGCATAAAACTTTAAAACTTTACATTAAAACTTTAAACTTTAAAACTAAAACTTAAGCTTTAAACTCTAAAGGATGAAACTAAGGAATTATTACGCAATTTGAAACTAACAACTTGATACTCAATCCTGAATTCGATGTTAAATATTGTATAATGGAAATATCCCTAGATCATCTATGATAGAATGTTACAAAAATGTACAGAGAAAGAAACTTTTTAAAATATTTTAAGACAATTAAAAAGTCTTATATACAAACTCTAAAACCTAAAACTTAGAACTTAAAACTAAAACTTAAACTTCGAAAAAGATAAAAGTATGAACATAATACTTTAACGATTAAAATTTATCATGTTATTAAAAACGTGAAAAAAACTGCAATTTTTAAAATGATTTTAAAAACGAATCTTTTTAATAAAAAAGCTATAATTTTATATTAACGGCTTAAAATAGATCCTTTTATGTATTTAAAATAACAAGCCCCTTTCATATAAAACAGTTTTGACAGACAAAAATAATCTTCCGAAAAGCAGACATTAATGAAATTTTTTCATTACAGGAAAATTTCAGCTTCATGGATAAAGTTTAATTGAATACGGGAAGAAAGAATTTGTCGTTAAAGTAGCAGAGTCCTCCCAGAGTTTTCTATGTATGTGTAATTTGTTTTTTAATAAGGCTCTTTGTATTTTATCTAAATTCCTTTTCGGAACGAGAGGAACATACGCTTTTTCTTCTCGACTGAGAACTAAACATGTTCGTCACGTCTTATTTTCACTCATTATTATTTACTTCTCGCACTTTTCTTTACAGTAGATCGTCAAAAAGAATGTTACGTTGCTCACGTTTGAGACTTGAAGTTCTGCAAGAGCTTTTTAAAAGTTTTTTTTTTTTTTTTATCTTTACTCTTATTTGTGTTTCCAAAGTTCTCGAAGGGAGGTGAACTGAATTAAAGCGTTTTTGCGATGATAAGGACAAACTCATCGGGATACTAGAGTTCAATAATTATCCAAGAAAGTTTTTTGAGTAACCAAGAAAATTCCGGAATACTTGCTTAATAAAATCAAATAAAAAGCTAATAATGTTACACCGACATCTGTTTATAAGGGTTCCGGGAAGTTTTTTTTTTTCAGAAATGTAATATTGTATGTGTTCAAGTTTGTAAAGTGAATCCAATAGTAAAGAAGAAATCTGTAACATTTGTACTCATATAAAAACTAAACAATTATGTAAATTACGTACACCCACACGCACACATACGCACGCGCGCGCGCACACACACACACACAAACATATATATATATATATATATGTGTGTGTGTGTGTGCATGTGCGTGTGTGTGTTGTATGATGTAATGTGTGTGCGTGCATATATAACATATCTGCAGTCCTATTGTTAAAAGATTCATCCTTTCAAAGTTAATCAAGTAGTGAAGTAGAAATCTATAATATTTGTATAGAAGTAGAAATCTATAATATCTATAATATTTGTAAAAATATTTTTTTTTCTTTAATTTCTGGAACTAATTACCACTTTGATATAAAACCTTGGCCCGCAGTTAGCCCTTAATTAGCCCGCAGTTTAAAGAGGGTTTTCGGTGATGGTAGGTATAATGGAATTGTTTGTGTTTGGGGTAAAGAATCGGTCATGGAACCAAATATAATAGACCTTTCAACTATTATTAATTAAATGTCATGTAATTAAACATCCTAAAGTCTTCACATTGCGTTGTGTTTCACAAATTATTACAGACTATCTGATTGTAGATAATAAATGACACGTTTATTAATTAACAACATCTAAAATGATATACATACACACAGAAAATATTACACTTAATCCTTCCACTTATCATCACAGATATTCACACTTATTATTTTCAATATTGAATACACTCATGAATTACGTTAAGTTACCTATCCACATTACTCCTAATTCTTAAATATCTATCAAAACTATATTATGAACTTATTCGGAATGAATGAGAAAATGCGAGGGCACCTATTTATCACAAGGTGTCAAATAAAAGAGCACAGACATACCTCCACTGATGCATGATATTGCTGTCTTTCACAGGCGCTGGGTTCTCGGAGAATTGGGGTCTCCTTAAACGAACTAGGACGGGGTTCATCAAATGCGCTCTCTCCGTTCGAAAATCTTTCAGTCACACCTGGTTCTTTGTCGGGCCTCGGTCAATAACTGGTCAGGTAGGCTTGGCGCTCCGCTGGGTCTCATTCATCGGTTACATAGTCGGCTGGGCACTTTCGGCATCATTTATTTTCTCTTATGGGCTCGCGGCATAAAACATCACGTCAGATCTCGGCTATTAGCAGGAACTCCTTCGGTTTAGGCTCTCCGCATCATATTCCTCTTATCTGGTTCTTAACACTCCTTCGTATCTGGTCTTTTGCAAAAACTCCCTCTCATCTGCTCTTTAGCAAAACTCCTTCTGATATATGCTCTCGGCATAAAACTCCTTCGTTAATATGTCTTCCACCTTCTCATTCCTCCTCCTTCCTTTTTTGCCACGCCCTCCTTTGCCATTGGCTTTCCATAATTTTGGGGGGACCTATATCTCTCCGCCCACTCGTACATTCTCCTCCCCTTACATAACATCATATTCCCATGGCTCTTTTTATCACGTGTTCCCAGCACTTCATCTGTTTCCGTTTACCTTGTTTCCGGCTAACTCATATCTTCTCCCCGCCTTTCATGTTCAACTGTTCTCATTTTTAACGATTTATTTTCTACCTGCCTTCCCATATGCGCTTTCCTGTCTGTGTATCATATCTTTTCACTTCTTAATTACCTCTCCATCTGGTCTTCCTTTGTCAGCGTTTTTCTCTTGATCTCCTGGTTCCCCTTTTTTACGTCTTCTTTCTTTTGAACCTCTCAAGTCCACCGCCTATTCATCTCTTGTCTCCATCAATCCTTATTTGTAACTTCACCGTACGCTTGTCCCCTTAACTCTGTTTGTCCACACATGTCTCTTTCTACCTCATTATTTGCAATGTTACGCGTATTTCCCCGTAACAGTAGGTAAATTGTTTAATGATTGGTAGGCATAAGAAAAAAAGAACTCAATGTCTCTTATCCGTTTAGTGATATGCTCGTTGTTACTTATTTTATAATCTTTAATATGTACATACTCGTTAATATGTTTCTCCTTTTTTCTCCTATTTAGATTGCCTCATACGTGATTTCCTTATTAAATAATTCATAAATTAATTACTATGTCAGAAGTTTAAATTGGGAAGGGAAGCAAAAATTCGACCTATTTACCCAGTTCCCTAGGCATTTTACAAAGATAATGTACCGTGATTAGGAGCTTTCAGAAAAGCAGAAATATTTAATTTATTATTTAAGGTCTATGCCTACTAAATATTAAAAATAAATATTTTATCTATAAACCTGATAGCACAATTATACGCTTATATGTTTTTTCCTCATTTCACTGCAATTTACAAATTAAATATATATCCTTAATACCTTAATACAAGGGTAGCTTGTTATTCTTCACATCATAATTCCCCTTTTATTTAACTTACAAATACTTAAAGAACAAAATTAACTATAACTCTGATGTGCAATGTTGGGAAATATGTGTAATGTTGGATTAGGCAAACTGCAGACAGATAAAATATATCCCAAGGTAAAATTTTTAAATCCTTGTAATTCAAGATAGAAAGCAAACTTAAAAATAATCATCCAATATTTTCACCAATCAAGGTTAAATCAAGAATTTTGACACAATTAGATATGGGCTTCTGTCCTTAAATTTTGTTTCGAAAACCATGTACTGTTTCAAATTTGTGTTGATAAATACTACACTGAAGTGCCACTGAATTAGGGATAGCAAAGCCTATGCAAAATCTGTATCTATACTCTGTTTTTCCAGCTGGAAATGGAATGTTCCAACAGGACAACGCCCCGTGTCACAAGGCTAAAATTGTGTTGGAGTGGTTCCACGAACATGATGCTGAATTCCAGTTAATGTCCTGGCCGCCTAACTCACCGGATCTCAATCCGATAAAACACATTTGGGATGTCATGGGACGGCAGCTCAGAGTTCAAAGCCCACCAATTCGCAATATCTCGGATTTGCGTGACCGTTGCTTAAACATCTGGTACAATCTGTCTCCGGCCATCTACCAAGGACTTGTGGCATCCATGCCAAGGCGGGTTGAAGCTGTGTTGCGCGCCAAAGGTGGGCCAACTCATTATTGACAGGTGGTCATAATGTTTTGGCTCTTGAGTGTATATATATATATATACACTGAAGTGCCACTGAATTAGGGATAGCAAAGCCTATGCAAATTGTGTAGCGCTGTGCCTCATGTATGCGCAAGTGAGGACGCTGTGGTAACTGCATATATAGCGCGTACTGTGGTTGTTCTGAATTAGTTGTTGGAATTACCAGTATGGGTAAACTGCCTGATTTAGACGCCTTCGATCGCGGACAAATCGTAGGTGTGCGACGCATGGGCCATTTAATTTCCAAAATCGTCGGACAGCTAGGATTTTCAAGGTCGACAGTGTCAAGATTGTAAGGTATACACAAGATTCGATTCACAAGAATCGAACTTTTGAATTAATGAATTAAAGAAGCTGCTTCAGATATGCTAATTTCGGCATACGCGCTTAGTATAAATACCACGCAGCGTCATTAATAGAGAGGGGGAGGTTGTTAAGGTTGAAAAGGTGTTATCCTGCGCTAGTGCTTAGCTGGCCAGAAGTTTACGTGGCAGTACTGCTGGTTGGACTTACTGTTCGTGAGTATAATAATATATTGTTCTTGAAAGCTGTGTTTATACATTCCGTACAAGTAGTACGCATGCTTATTGCTGTAAAAGCCAATTATATGTGCAACGAATTCAATAAACATTGTTTCATGTATAAACTGTGTTTGCTTCAAATTCAAATAGAGTGCCACTTCAAATTATATACACCCACGTCTGGGTAGAAGTGAGTACAGAAACTCTATACTGGCGCCCGAAAGATATATATACCCTGGTAGTTAGCGTTAAATTTGTAACGAACAACATAATTGAAATTAAAAACTGTGTACTGTGTACTTATATTGATAAAATTGTTGCAAGTACTTATATACTATTTAAAAATGAGTGTTGTAGAACAAAATCCTGCTGGAAATTTTCCTCGGGTAATTATGGTTCAGCATTTTGCGCCATTCGAAGCCACATTCAATGGCGGCCCCTCAAGCCAATTCCTAAAGAAAATTGAGCATTACTTTCAGCAACAATGCACCCCAGAGGGGGATAAACTTAAAATTGCTCTAGCCGCTTTAAGAGGTAGTGCATTTCAGTGGTACAAATGCATGCAAAGCAGTAATCTGATTTTTGACTATTTGTCATTCAAGCAACAGTTTCTTAGCGTTTTTCCAAAGACCTTTAATCAAAGTGAAATTGAAGCGGAAATTTATTCGCTAACGCAACGTGAAGGTCAGTCTGCATTAGATTTTGCTACAGAAAAGATTTCAAAGTGCGAGGAATATTTAGAAGGGGTAACGGAAGCGGTAATCTTAAAAATAGTTATCCAACGCTTGAAGCCAAGTGTTCAAGATTTTTTAGATAATCAAACAATTACAAGCAAGGTTACCATCCTTCAAGCCTTAGCTAAACATGACAATAGGCATTTCTTCGCTACCCCGTACCGTCATTCAGGTACGAGCAGTTTTATACAGCCGCGCCAAAATTTTTCGCGAGTTTCAAACCAGCAGCGTAAGCAGTACCGCAGGCAAAATAATAGAAGCGCACGGCGTTATAATGAAATTAGTTCACTTAAAGTAAATAATATGCAAGCACCTTACTTGCACTAGCAAGTTGATTCACATGATATGGTTCAACCTGTTGAAACTGTGTGGTCAAATGTATTATTTTGTCCGAGCAGTAGTCATTATTTTGAGAATAGTGAAAGTCAGGGTATTTTTTTGGCTTATAAAGAAAGTCAGTCTAGCTGGAATAATGCGGTAATTCCAGTACAAATTTCTGAAAATAGTGCGGATACTAATGCTAGTGGTTTAGAAAATAAATCATCTGACACTTCTATTAATGCTATACCTGATATTATTGATGCTATACCTGATATTTTAGATGATATTCACACATCTGTTAATGAAGGAAATTTAGTAGATGACGAAGTATGCGTTACGGAAGTTAGTGAATACTTATTAGTTGACGACAATAAAAATTCTTTAAACGATAGTAGGAACTCGCTAGGTAATGATGATATTATTTCAAGTTTCCATCCGAATGAGGATGCTGTAGGCCAGGTTAATAATATGGTTTTAAATAAAGTACATGAAAACCAGACAGAGAATCAAGATGAAAAGTTGACACAGAGTTATACTGTAAGTAGTTTAGCTGATGCTTCGTAAGTTATAGACGTAGGTTGTATTAAAAAGCACTAGTACGAAAAGCTTAATCTTCCTAAAACTGAAGCAGTGTTAACGAATATAAATGATAACGATTCTGATGTCGCAAGTTTCACAGAGACTTTTTCGTCAAAAGAGGATAAAACTAAAGTTATGGGGGATAAAAAACGTGAAAAAGCGCCTTCAGGTTCCAGCATTAAAACTGCTAATACTGAAGTAATTAAGGCGGTAAACAAGAAGTCGTATAAGCACAAATACGAAAAACAGAGTCAGGTTGTTGAAAAAATAGAATCTGCATTAAAATCTAATACCGATCAAAGAAAAAGTACGAAGAAAAGTAAAGTGTGCACTACAAAAACTCCATCAAAGGATGAATGCGTCGCTGATAAGGTACACAAGGTTATCAAAAGGAAGAATGACAATTTTAAAGTTCCTTTGCATAAGTACAGGAAACGGAAGATTTCTGCCGCCCAGCAAGGTTGGCCTCCTCCCTAGAGACCTCCTGTCCATCGTCAAGCCGGACCAGCGCCTCAGGACCTACGACCTGCTGCACGAAGGATGCCCACGCGGTCAACGAACCCCTTTACTAGGACTGCGACCATCGAGAGAGGTTCCACGGATTGGACACACTGGTGCAAGGAAGTTGCTGCATTCATGAGGAACAAGTCTTGTATCAACTTTCTTATTCTAACTCCCACCCTTTAATAAAACCGATCCAAATTGGTTTGAAATTCCCCAGTGTATATACTGTGTAAACATTTTGAGGGGAAGGAGTGAGCCACTGAAAAAAAAACGGCATACTGTTGTTTTATAAATTTTTGAAGGGGACATGTAGTGACTAGGAAAAAAATACATACTGCACAATATACCAATTAACCACTAATGTACTAACTTCACAAAAAATAACACATCTACATTATAAATTGGGGGAGAGCAGATACAGTCAAGAAATGCCATGCTGTGCAATTGTGTTGTCACTTTTAATTAAAATAGATATTCTAGGGCGCAGTTGGCCATCCCAGTATCCGCAACTCTGCAAATACACTGTTTGATGGTGTCACCTGTACCCTTCGGGGTTAGTTTTGTAAAATGGTAGTGGCGCTTTTCCTCCACACAACGTGTGGAAGGTTTTTTTGGCTTTGCCACCCATTATGTAAAAAGTCAGACCAGTACGCGTTTTCAATTAGTTAACTGAAGCCGTTCAGACCTCAGTTACCTAATTTTTTTTTCGAGGGAGGCCAGTGTAAGGTATACACAAGATTCGATTCACAAGAATCGAACTTTTGAATTAATGAATTAAAGAAGCTGCTTCAGATATGCTAATTTCGGCATACGCGCTTAGTATAAATACCACGCAGCGTCATTAATAGAG
Organism: Dolomedes plantarius; assembly: GCA_907164885.2. Taxonomy (NCBI): domain Eukaryota; kingdom Metazoa; phylum Arthropoda; class Arachnida; order Araneae; family Dolomedidae; genus Dolomedes; species Dolomedes plantarius. Next base: position 70,454,461 of record OU015497.1, read on the forward strand.
AGGGGGAGGTTGTTAAGGTTGAAAAGGTGTTATCCTGCGCTAGTGCTTAGCGGGCCAGAAGTTTACGTGGCAGTACTGCTGGTTTGACTTACTGTTCGTGAGTATAAAAATATATTGTTCTTGAAAGCTGTGTTTATACATTCCGTACAAGTAGTACGCATGCTTATTGTTGTAAAAGCCAATTATATGTGCAACGAATTCAATAAACATTGTTTCATGTATAAACTGTGTTTGCTTCAAATTCAAATAGAGTGCCACTTCAAATTATATACACCCAAGTCTGGGTAGAAGTGAGTATAGAAACTCTATAAGATTATACCAAGAATACATGGATGGTGAAAAAAAACTAGTGATCGGGCAAACCGCAAAGGACAATTAGCCTTGGCAGTGCGTGGTGAGAGACGGCTCAGGCGTATTGTACGTAGCCAGCGAAGCGAAACATTAGCTCAAATTACTACCCAGTTTAATGGCGGTGCCAGTCGTACAGTCAGTAAACGGACTGTGCAACGCTCGCTTCATCGTATGGGTTTCGGAAGCCGTCGACCTACGAGAGTACCATTGCTCTATACTCGCCATCGGGCTGCACGCCTTGCCTGGGCAAGAGATCACAGAGACTGGAGTGTAGAGGAATGGAAACGAGTAGCATGGAGTGATGAGTCTCGATTCCGACTACTTAACGCCGACGGGAGGCTGAGAATATGGCGTCAGGCTCATGAAGCCATGGATCCTGCATGCCTGGCTGGAAGTGTACAAGGGCATGATGGCTCAATAATGGTCTGGGGTGTTTTTTCGTGGCACAGTTTGGGATCTTTGGTGCGTGTACCAACCTCCCTCAATGCAATCTGGTACGTAGAGTTGCTGGGTGATCACCTCCATCCGTTTATGCTGTTCTGTTATCCGCACGGCAATGGAGTTTTCCAGCAGGACAACTGTACCTCTCACAAGTCCCGATTGGCTACTGGCTGGTTGGATGAGCATTCCTCTGACTTCTCTGTCATGAATTGGCCACCCAGAATCCCAGACTTAAATCCTATTGAGCATCTTTGGGATGTTTTGGAACAAGGCGTGAAAGGCCATCACACAGCACCAAAGAACCTTACTGAATTATGGACAGCTTTAGCCAATATTTGGCAAGCCATTCCCGTGGAACGTTTCCAGAAACTTTTTGAATCTATGCCTCGTCGTGTGGCAGCCGTTATCAAGGCCAGATGAGACCCAACTCGTTACTAGGTAGGTATCCCTAATTCAGTGGAACTTCAGTGTATATCATGCAGATATACTGTACAGACACGATTCTATAGGCCACTACACATTTACACCATAGCAGTTTTAAGAGAAAGTTTCGCGTATGTTATGAGACCATTGTAGAAACTTTTTTTCCAGTTTTTCGAAACAATATTATTTTTGCAAAAAAAAATTATATCATATGAAATCTTACCATATCATAGAGCACTTTTTAAACTTTTCCAACTATGATACTAATTTCGATACGGTTAGAGTTAAACACGAAAGTGCGGCCGCATTTGAACGTGGTCGCATGTCATTGACTCGCTCACGTTAAGATTAAGTATTTTATAGAAAGCAGATGACATAATAGAGAAATTCCTTAAGGCCATCCTACTCTCCACTGCAATCATAACCTGTTGACGCCGATAATGGAACGGGATTATCAGTTTTATTTACATACATGAACATACGCTGTATCATTTGCAATACCTTCCCTCGTTATTGCAAATGATACAGCGTATTCAATAATCAGTCTCTCAATATTTGATTCAAGTCGTAATGTTTAAATTGCATGCCCAAATTTGATTGGTGTTTCACCTAAAGGTTTTGATGAGAATGATTGAGAGTAGTATCTAAACATAAATGGGACTCTAGGCTATGAGACAAAAGAATATAATGTGAGACTTCCATTATCTTCCGTCATTTCATCCCATTGTTAAAATAATGCATGCAAGTAATAATGATAGGTTTTGTGGTTTTTCATATAATTTCTCAAATCCGCAGGAAAAAAGAAAGCATTTTTAGTGTTCAGATATATTTTACTAGCTTTAGTTATATTCGTTTGAGTATTAGAAAATTTCCCTCAAACAGTTAAATTAAATCATTTTGTTTCAATTCTTAAACCATGTCGCAAATTTGCTAATGTATACGGATAAACGAATGCACTATAGGATATCGTTGCAAATTGAAAAAGAATTAATTGTTGGAAATGGCTATGTGAAAAATGACGATTATTACAATTAAGAGGATTGGCAAAATATTGGAAATGCCTCTAACTCTGGAAATGTATGTATTTTGTTTCAACTCTTAGTCCATGTCACAAATTTGCCAATATATATACGGGTAAAAGAATGCACGGTAGGTAATCGTTGAAAATTGAAAAAGAATTAATTGCTGCAAATAGCTATGTGAAAAATGACGATTATTACAATTAAGAGGGTTGGGAAAATATTGGAAACGCCTCTAACTATGGAAATGTATGTATTTTGTTTCAACTCTTAGTCCATGTCGCAAATTTGCCAATATATACGGGTAAAAGAATGCACGATAGTATAACGTTGTAAATTGAAAAAGAATTAATTGTTACAAACGGTTATGTGAAAAATGACGATTACAGTCGAACTCCGTTATAGCGAACCTGTTATATGACAAACTCACGGATATAAAGAACGAAAATTTTGGTCCCGCCAATTTCCTATTGTACGTAATTTAATTAGTATTGTGTCAGTTTAATGTAGTCCATTTTAGTCGATTTAATTCCTTAATGATAATTTTTAATAGATTTTATCATTTTTTAAATCATCATTATTGAAATACAAATTGCAACTACTGGATTATACAATTTGTTAATTCTAGCATTTTTCTCAACGATTCGGATATAGCGAACCATCGGGCAAGGCGAACAAATCCTTTGGTCCCTTGAAGTTCGTTATAGTGGGGCTCAACTGTATTACAATTAAGAGGGATGTAAAAATATTGGAAAAGCCTCTAACTCTGGAAATGCATGTACTATGCATAGATATATTTAAAACTATGTAAATTTGATACCTCTATAAAGGAATGGTAAGACTTATCTATATCATTTCAAATTTTACTTCTTTCACAAAAAATAATTTTTTCTTTATATATCTATGTGGTATGGAAAAATGAATTTTCTTTTAAACATTCATGTAACTAGAATTTAAATCATAAACATAAAGTGTATACGTCTATCCCCCAATTTATTTCCCTCACGAAGAGATTTGGAATCGCTATCGATTTTTAATGCTCGTTGATACTTGCGCATTTGAAATTGAGAAACAAGTCAAAACGCTACAGATATGTGGAGCTTCAGTGTAAACAGCTGCCAGTGAATTAGGTTTCATCACCATTTCAATATTTTACTCAGCACGGTGTCTATAGGTGCATGACTATATAGGAGTAAACATCTCTAAAAGAAAATTGTGTCTAAACTTTTGAAATGTAATTACAAAATGCATCCAAACCAGCTTAAAGCAGCAAGAATCTAGGGTCCCCTACTTCGTACGATTCAAAATTTACAGAGCTTAAGAAGTACTAATATGCATGGAAATACAGCACCCGCGCCTTCCATACAATGATCAATAGCCATAATAAATGTGATGCTTAAATTTCTGCCTTCTGAATTCGTTGAAAGTGGCTATCGTAAAATAAGTTACACCTAACCGCAATGACAGTTTGTTTCTGATGGGAATAATATTACAAAGAGGAAAATTCAGGAAACATTGTGAGATCCATACTATGTACAGAAGAATATAACAAAAAAATCTTTTAAAATAAAGAATCTCACACTGCAAAATAATTTTCAAAAATATGTACTGTAATAAACATTTATTTCATCATTAGACATTCTTATTTATACCTTATACCTAGTTATATTAATTTTGATTTTCGGAAATGAATAAATAGTTTTGACAAAAGAAAATTTGAAGAAAATATAGTATATATATTTTTTTATTTTAAAGGCTTTACGAAATTTATGAGTGTGTAACCTCTTAAAGAATATATAATCTCAGTTTTAACTTACAGAGTTTGACACAACAAAGTAACTTTCAAAAATATATACTTCAATGAAAATTCTTCTCATGAAAATTCATCTCATGAGTCTCACTATTTATTGTTCTTTATATATGATACTATTTTCATTAATAATGATTTTTTACGAGATGAAGAAATCCCTTTGACAAAAGAAAATTTGAAGAAATTATTTTTTTCCAATTTAAAAGAACCTTAAGGATTTCATGCGTGGATAACTTGAGAAATAAAATCATAATCTGAGCATTTATCTACGACCTTTATTACACGAATATCTTTCCTTTGAAGTTTGTTTCCACGCTAGATAATTTAAATCATCCGCCTTATCATTGCTATTTATTTTCTGTTTGCCGAAAATCCTTATTGGATAAACACCAAAAAAGAGTAAAACTGCTGAGAAAGCAGCTTTCACATACTTTAGAAAATAAGAAATACGAGACGTGCATGCTACT
>OU015497.1:70463971-70523971 GCA_907164885.2 Dolomedes plantarius
TTTGTGTTCCTGGGCACGACCTGACACTCCGCGACGGTAGACAACTCCTTGAGTGAGCAACACCTAGCAACTACCATATAGCTCCGTCCGAGGTGGCGGCCGATACGCCAGTTCAAACAATCTACTCCTCTGAGGCCTAATATACGCCCCCTGTCAAAGTCCGTCAGTTGTTTGTACTGTCGCCGGTTACATCTCAGAAGCATCTCATATATATATATATATATATATATATATATATATATATATATATATATATATATATATATATATATATATATATATATATATATATATATTTATATATATATATATATATATATATATATATACATATATATATATATACATATATATATATATATATATATATATATATATATATATATATATATATATATATATATATATATATATTTATATATATATATATATATATACATATATATATATATATACATATATATATATATATATATATATATATATATATATATATATATATATATATATATATATATATATATATATATACACTGCTTGTCACTGTAAATGCAACACCCTGAAGGAAACATGCAAATAACATGAAATTTACAACATGCATTAGCGGAGGTGAGATATGCAAATCATTAGAATTTCAGCGCAGACGCACATCACGCGCGCCTGTGGCGCCACTTCAAAGCGCTATTTAAGGCTTGGAGCTTTCGATGATTTCAAGTTCGGCAATTGTGTTTTTCTTGTGGTTTTTTTCAAAAAAACGATCAATTATGCCTCGTCGAAAATAGCGATCATCTTTTGATCAAGTATCCGAGTTCGACAGAGGAAGGATAGTGGCATACCGAGATTGTGGATTATCTTTCAGGGAAATCGGCAGTCGTGTTGGACGAAACCAAACAACTGTAATGCGGATATGTGATCGTTGGTTGCAGGAGAGTACAACGGACCGGCGTGTTCGATCGCATCCAACTCAGCGCACCACTTCACGTGATGACAGGCAAATTGTGCGCATGGCAGTGACGGATCGCTCAGTCACATCACGAACCATAGCACAGCACATGCAGTCTGTATCGCATCATCCAGTGTCTGCGCGTATCATTCGACGCCGTTTACAGCAGAGGTCTGTCCGCAAGACGTCCATTGCTTTGTCTACCCTTGACGCAGAACCACAGACGTCTCCGCCGTCAATGGTGCTATGACAGAAGGATGTGGAAGGCAGAAAGGAATGAAATTGTCTTTACTGACGAGTCACGCTTCTGTCTGCAACACCACGATGGTCGCATTCGAGTCTGGAGACACCGTGAAAAGAGGATGCTGAACAGCTGCGTTATGCACCGCCACACTGGTCCTGCATCGGGAATTATGATATGGGGCGGTATTGGATATCACTCTCGCACACCTCTAGTACGCATTGCCTGTACTTTAAACAGCCAGCGCTACATCTCCGAGGTGTTGGAGCCAGTTGTCCTTCCTTACCATCAGGGCTTGCCCACAGCCATATTTCAACAGGATAATGCACGACCACACGTGGCACGCATTGTCCAACGGTTCTTCGTCAATCGCCAGATTGAATTGCTTCCCTGGCCGCCTCGCTCTCCGGATCTATCGCCGATAGAAAACATGTGGTCCATGGTTGCTCTACGACTGACCCAGATTCCATCCCCAGCTGCCACAGCAGATCAACTTTGGCAACGTGTGGAAGCTGCTTGGTCTGCTGTACCGCAAGAACTCATCCAAAGTCTCTTTGAATCAATGCCGAGGAGTGTGGCAGCGGTGATCTCCAACAATGGCGGCTACTCTGGCTACTGATTTTGGCAGGAACCACACTTCACAGAAGTCTATAAATTTAATCATTTGATACTTGGTCAACATGTTATCTTCAAAATAAATTTTGTAGTGATATCTCTTTTCTTTCTTGGTGTTGCAATTTGGGTGGCCAGCAGTGTATATATATATATATATATATATATATATATATATATATATATATATATATATATATATATATATATATATATATATATATATATATATATATATATATATATATATATATATATATATATATATATATATAATTATTTCTTGATTTTTTTTCGGTTACAAGTATTGTTTTATTCCCGCAGATAAAATTTTCAGAGATCTTCATGGTAAACCGACTATGACATCCGACAGTCCCTCCAAATTCATGGTCAATAAAATAAAGTTTAATGAAATGTTTTTCCAAACAACTAATATTTATATACATCTGGCAGGAACAGATTGTATCTGGTTTCACCATTCTACTCACTTGACATCGGAAGTCCCAGAAAAGAAAATATTTAAGAACGTCTGCAGTCGTTCCCTAAGTCCAATTCAAAGAAAATGGATTTCTGTTGTGAAGGAAAAGATCTTGTCGTTTCTTGAATGTTCATATAGTTGCGTGCAGTTAATCTACCATGGTAACCAATAGCACTTGACTACGAAAGAATTGAGCTCGAAAAAGAAATTCGAACAGTAATTTCTGGAATGTTTCGGAATCTATATCAACTGCAAGCGAGGAGCGACATTTCATACGTTTCTCTTACTAAGCCTCTCTTTATATATCATTTAATTTGTTAGGACCTAAAACATTATGGAATTATTCTGGCACCATTAATCCGTCATCTATTAGCTTCATTACCCTCAATTGAATTCGGAACGCAGAGAAACTCTAGATACAGATGTAGCATCCCAATATTGCTCTCTGAAAACACATAAATTCATGAAAGACTTCAAAAACTTTTAAAGACCTTCTAAAACTTGATAAATCATCTAGCATATAGATGAACCATATTATGCATGTTTGCATATAAACGTGAAAATATACTTTAGCCTACACTTGATGCGGTGTTGGAATTACAAACGCAGTAGTGAGTATAAATGTTTCTATATGTTGGAATGGTATTTGTCCAACGTATAAATTTTGTGAGTGCTATTGTAATTTGGATGATATATTTTATATTACAACAATCGATATCCATTATTTAAATTATGTAATGCATATTTAAAACTTGAATATTTATCATGTTCTGAAAGTTAAACAACATGATTTTTTGCTACTCAAATTTGTTTCCGAAGATCAGACAGAGGGAAATGGGAAAGCAACAAATACACCAAAAAAAATTTCAAAAGAAAGAAGAAAAAAAAACATATCTTAGAAATTGCAATTCTTAACAAGGAAAAAGGAATTTTCTTTGAATAGCCTTCTTCGTTCCGGATGAAAATATAAAAAAGAAAATTCTTTTCTTGTCTGCGACTGAGTATAGAATTTCAAGTTACGTAAAGAAAATAAATTAGATTTTATTGATTTATGATTCCTGAATTATTTTCTATAGTTTTGGAGGTTTACAATCCTGTTGATTTTTAATAATTCTACCTAGATTTTTTTTCCTGTTTTTTACTTCTTTTTCGGGTTACAATCGATACAAAGAAAATTTCTATCACGTCTGGTGGAAACTTGGAATTTCGAGACACTTGGGAACATTCAGTGTTTTGTCATTCATCTAAGATTTATTATTTCTAGCTTAAAGAGAGCGAGAGGGAGATAAAATATAGAATATTAGACATTTATCACTTTTGATGAATGAATTTCAAGGTATTTAACTACTTTATTATTAAGATAAAGTGTATTTCAGGATGTTAGATATGAATAAAAGAAATAAGCAAAATATTTTGATTTATTTTACATATATTTTTATAACTTTTATACTGGTTTGGACAAATCACAATCTTCATAATTATACAGAACAATATTGTTAAAATTTTTAAAACATTTCCTAATTGTGCTTAATTATACGATATTTAATGCATCAAGTAACAGTAATTAGTATATATATATATATATATATATATATATATATATATATATATATATATATATATATATATATATATATATATATATATATATATATATATATATATATATATATTGTCATTCATAGATTTACTGTTTCTAGTTTAAAGACATCGAGAAATAGATAAAATGCACGAAAATTTTCAAAATCTTATCATTTTTGATTAAGGACTATCAAGGTATGTAACTACTTTATTATTAAGATACAGTGCATTTCGGAATGTTAGAGATGAATAAAAAAATAAGCAAATTTTTTTTTTTATTTTACATATATTTTAACATCTTTTATACCAGATTTCAGATATTATTCTCTTCATAAATAGGCACTTAACTAAATTGTTAGTTTTTATGACTTTCTAATCGCGCTTAATCAAATGGTATTTTATGTACCGCGAAAAATGGCATAATGGTATGGTATGAAACTGGAAAAGATCTATATGGAGTTTCTTATGGAATTATTTAAGAAACTGAAATACTTAAAACAAACCTTTGATTTTTAAATCAAAGAAGGATAAAGTTAATTCAATCCTAGTTCTTCGAAAATTATTTTAATTCGAATCGCAAAATATTGTAAATCAGCGCAACTGACCAGATAAAATGTATTTTTTAGAAATTAAAGATTCTGAGGGTTCATTACATGTATTTGAAATACATTTATACTTCATTGTGTGTATATATATAATGAAATAAATAGATTTGTCCTAGGGGTGACGGTTTATTTTATATATATATATATATATATATATATATGACGTGCTCGCTACTCACCCATTCCCAGTACGTCGTCTTACGTCCAAACTTATTCTTTCTTAATCTATCTCTACATAATTATTAAAGTTATATCAGTCAATGAGTTAATAGGCCGGTGGCAAAGAACTACAATTAATACATCTAACATATTTTATTTTCCCAATAATTTTCTACCTGATTCAATCTGTTAATTTTATCAAGAACTCATCAAGCTCCCGCGTGACGCGTGACTGTCTTAATCAAGAATTTCCCGCCATCTGACCAAAATGATATTGTCTTTTACCATCTAAAGCCATCGCGCATGGCCACAAGATCTCTGTGACGCATACACCGGAGATGAACCATGGGCGTGACCACGGATGTCAATCAAATCCAACAAAAAACCCGGGGATTCCCCTTTTTCTCCCGATGCATTTCGAACCAAGATATGAGTATAGTGGCGAATTACGCCACGACATTAAATTAATTACTAAGCCTCCTTTAAATTTAGAGTAATCATTCTTTCCCCACTAAATCCTTGACATATATATATATATATATATATATATATATATATATATATATATATATATATATATATATATATATATATATATATATATATATATATATATATGATATATATATATATATATGATATTACATCGATCAGTACATTCACGAATTGTCCAGCATTACAAAGTACTTTTAGTTCTGTATTTATATGCAGCATAAGAGAGTAGTTTGTCCATTTATTTACTTCCATGTGATACGATTTTTCACTTCAGACGATATACACAATCCGTTCATAAGTTTTTGATGGTGGTCATCAAGTCCATTCAGTTATGCCATTTTAACACAATCCTTTAAAGCCTGAGATATGTTTTTCTGGGTGCAGATATTCCTCAGCTTCATATATTAACTTTTCGATCTTGTTTCTATACTTATTGTCTTTTATAAGATATTCCCACGCAACTACATAACACTTCAGATTTTCTCATTCGTGTTTGACTTTTATGCCATAATCATTTCAATCTGTGGTATTTCATTGATTATTTTTCATTGCTTATTTTTTTGAGGAATTACTAACATAAAAATAAACGAAAAACAAGAGTTTCAAAACGTTCCGAAAAATACAAATAATCAGAAATTGTTCGACTATAAAACTTTTAATCGTATTGTGTATGCCTCAATGCATTATTCATTTCGCAAAGTGCTTATGTTTATTTTCCCCCAGTCCTTCGTATTTCGAGATGTATGTAGAGCATTCAAAAATATTTCCATGAAATAAAAGTTCTAGTTTCCTTTAACTGCCTTTAATATTTTATGTTTTCTGACCCACATTTAATAAAAATCTGATTTTCAAACTTCACTCCTTATTGAGTTAAAACATTTAATCAGAGATATATCCTTGTCTATGTTTCCATTCCTCTCATAAAATGCAGTTCGCTGATTTTTATTAATTTTTTCAGTTAAAAATTTTAATGTGATAAAAACGTCATAGAAGAATAAAAGTAGCAAAATGCTATTTAATATTTTATCTAATTTTGTTATTTTTGGAAAAAATAACAAAAGGAACTACTGTGTCTCCGTAAAATAACAGTTTATTAATGAAAAAGAATGTTTTCTATACATGTTTAAATATATATATATATATATATATATATGACACGACTACGACGCAGCTACAGAATAATCGTAGATAAGTCCACTGTGCGGCGAAATACATAAAAATAAAGAATCAGAGATTACAGGAACTCCATATCGATGTCGGGGAGTTTATTAAAATATTAATTAACCAGTCCGGTTCGCCAATTCGACTGAATTTCTACAGCGGGAAAACGCGCGTCCTATCTCTGTAAAAGATATCCCTAAACTTAACCTTTTTCGCGCGTTATGCAAAAGCGTGGGTGAACATCCCAAACCCCTCTGTCGAACGTTCGACGATTGTGTCAGAGAGCGTGTGCGAGCAATTATCGATGACCATGAACTCTCCGCTGCGAAATCAACAACACTTCGAAAACGGGGAATTCAGTATATTCATGTTAGTTAATCATTCTTTGTTATTAATTATTTCTAGATTTGACATATATATATATATATATATATATATATATATATATATATATATATATATATATATATATACAGTGGACGCTCGTTAATTCGAACTCAAAGGTTCTCGAAAAAAAGTTCGAATTATCGGAAGTTCGAATTATCCGATGTTAAGAGAAAATATATAACTTTAAAACTGTATCACTGAAGAAGAAAAATCTCCTAGTATGTATAACCCCGGAAAATATATTATACTATGTTATCTAAAATTAACATATTAAAAAGCAATACAGACTTGCCTTAATCATAAAATGAAGCAGAAGATATGCAGTAGAAAGTAAACTTTAATTAAAAATACGAATTACACTTTGGGGAAAAACTGTAAAGTGGATGTTTGGTTTTGTTAATGATGCTTACATTGTTCAGCCAACTTCTCGATTTGAAGTAAACATTTCAATTCATTTTCAGAGGAAGGTTCCATCTGAATAAATGCTTTCAGAGTTTTAATAGAGTCCATTATGGCTTTGTCCATTATGGTCGCATTAAAAATATCTTTCGGCAGGTAAGTAGAGAAAAGCCCTGGCAGTTTCCTACCGAAATTAGTGCATACGTCTTCGTTTAGATCAGAGCTTTGGCCACATACAGTTTGATAAGAAATATTGTACCTTGACTTAAATCGAGAAAGCCATCCATCACTGCATTTAAAATCTTCAATACCCATTCGACTTGCCAATTCATGAGCCTTCCTCACTCGGGATCTATTTATCGGAAAATTTCGAGATCTAACATCCTGGAACCATGGCAGTAGAGCTTTTTCTAGATATTCTTGGGATGCATTTCTCATGCGTTTCCTTCCTCTAGCAAATTTTTATTTTTCCCATGAATCTAAAATTGACTGCTTGTTTTTCAAATAAGTTGACAAGATTTTTTTTTAATTCCATAGTCAGCTGTTAACTTTGTTTTACATTCGCCATTCTCTACTCTCTCTAAAATTTCTACCTTTGTTTCCAAAATTAGGGTTTTGTACTTTCCACGCGTAGACATCCTGATTTTTTACACTTTCACATCACACACTGAGGAAGAAAAACTAGATCACATTAACTTGTCTGCACTGCAGGCATAACTGACGCAGCTCCCTAGAATCTGTAGTAAAGACTGGTTTTTCTGAAATTCTAAGAAAATCGATACAAATAACGGAAAATCACTTTGTCCGTTGAGCACTGATAAGGACAATAGCCACTAACGTTTAGCGGAAATGCATTAGTCTAGGAATGCGGGCATGTGCCTCTTTACGTAGAAAAAAAATATAGGTGATTTTGACACACAAAATAATAAATTCAGCGTGTGTTTTCTCCGTTAATTGAGGAAAAAGAAAAAAAATTTTGTCAAATTTTTAGTTCGAATTAACCGAATTGATCAAAATTTAGTTCGAATTAACGAGATATTTTTAACATTAACTCCAATACAAGTTTTTTGGGGCCTTTGGATTAGTTCGAATTAACCGAAAGTTCGAATTAACCGAGTTCGAATTAACGAGCGTCTACTGTATATATATATATATATATATATATATATATATATATATATATATATATATATATATATATATATATATATATATATATATATATATATACCGATATATATATATATACCGAATATATATATATATATATATATATATATATACCGATCTGGGCTTCCTTGGGCTGCCGGATATTCGACGGATGGGTTCGGACAGAGTCAGGGTCAACTCCAAGGTGATCTTGAAGAGGGCCTTCGCTGTTTAGGGCAAGGGTCGTTGGGGTGACGAGCGTGTTTTGGGGCGGTAAGCTGGCGTCGCTGGTTCGGCACGGTGCGGGAGCTCATCTATCTACTGGTCACTTCTCGTGCAGGACATCAATGGATTTGTACATCTCGCCTATGTATCAGGGGCTTGCGTCTGCAGACTTTTTGGGTACCTCTATTTCCGGACATTAATTGATGCGTGTTTCTCGCCTTTGGTATTGGCGGCTTGCATCTATTTCTTCCCTTGTCATTCTATCTCCCCCATTCCTTCCTTCAGACGATTATCAAAATGGGCTTATCAATGGGCCATGCTCAATCAGCTGCGGCCTTTCCGTCTATTTATTAGTTCCTCTTAGCAATCAGAACTGCTTAGATCACAACTGCTATGCTTTCCGGCTCTCTCGATTCTGTAACATTTCAGATCTCTGTCATCTCTCTGTTTTTTAACTTTTTCTCTTAATTTCACCGAGGCTTCTTCGCCCTGGGCGATCATTGGCGACACCCAATAACCAATGAGTCCCTAGCATTTCTATCATTGGACGTCCTATCTTTTTACCCCTATCATTTTGCTCCAATCTACATCACGGAGGGCAGTGGCTGTATTTCTATACTCTTTTGTCTGGGGTGCCCATAACTCCCCCACATTCTCACGCAACCATTTCGACCGTCTGCTCGTGCACTAATGAAGTCAACCTTATCCATCCTTATCTTCCCTTTCAATCGTCTAACTCCGGATACCTACATCTTCAATTTTCGATTGCTCAGTTCGTAAACTCTTGCGGGGCCCATTTTACTGCAAACATTTATCTTCCCTACGACATTAACTTATACATCTTCACCCAAACCGTTCGTTACATGCAGCTGTGTCTTGACTCGTTGCCTGTTTTCAAACTCAGTTACTCGTTTTTCACCTTTAATCATGTCGTTTTCTGCACGTGGGACCTGACTCCTCTCTTTTCTACGAAAAATGTCGTTTTTCACTGCGACACGGGCACTCCACTTTCTCACTGACTTGTCGGACACACAGTCTTCCCCGTATACGGCCATCATCCGGCTATGAATATCGGCCTGTTTAACCCCTTTCCGCAGTCAGAAATCTGATAACACCTCGCTGCTCCTCAGTCATCGAATTTTGCAATGACTAGACGAGGACATCGAATTTTATATTGACTAGACGAGGGGCAACACAACACAAAAATTGGCGTGGAACACATCATATTATAACAGTAGCATATCTCAGCTACTCAACAGAATCAAAAATAGACGAGGGATATCCCCTCAAAAAACTGGCGTAGAGCACAGTCCGAACAACCGTTCTTTTTCTCTCCTCGTTCGAACTTTTTTCTACTTCACTTCAGTTCGCTAGAATCGGTGAGTCGTCAAAATATGTATAAAAACAAAGATATGTAAAAAATAAACTCAAAGGTATCTAAATCTTTGGGTGAGGATTTTCAGCCAAAAGGCCCTTATAAATAATTGAAGTGGATTCAAAATTTTTCTTTTAAAAGTTGGTGAGGATTACACAGTCTGTTAAGGGGGTCCAGGACAAAAAATTCTTCAAATTTTTGAAAAACATATTATTACATTAAAAAATTCTCTGTTCTTTTCCGCTTAAAATGATGTTTAAATCATGTTTCTATCTTAATTAGAACCGGAGATATTCATTTTTTCATTTTGGTCTGTTTTCAAAATCGAGCTGTCAAGTAGTGGTTGTCATGGGAACGACATCCTGAAATGTAAACATTGAAGTGTAAACAAACATTTTTGCGTCACATTTTCACCAAAATTACTGCATATTATTATTTAAACTTTAAATGAATTAATATTTAACTTGTATTTTATGAACATATACTTCAACTTCTTCTACAGGGAAGTGAAATGAAGTAATAAATTATTTACATTTGAATTTCGATTCAAGTGTTAAACATTGTCCTGATATTTCAAACCAAGTATTTATAAAGTATTTTTGCGATTACTTACGAGATTTTGAAAAATTTTGTAAAATAAATCTCTAGAAATGCCTAGGAAAAGAAAATCTGAAGTTTTGAGGGCTGAAATTATGAAGAAAACTCGACTTGCAAATTCAAATGGTAGTAGTTCAGTTCCTACGAAAAGTGAGAAACGTGACATTGTAAAGCGGTTAGACGAAAGAAAAATGTCTTCACCAGTGAAAAAAAACGTGACTGAAAGTATAAATGAAAACTATATGATTATAAAACAAACTGTCTTACAGTCTATCATTTCAAGTTGTTGTTGTAAAGAGTGTAAAGAAATGACTTTGGAAGTAAACTTTGGTAAACAGTTTGGTTTTGCTCAAACTATTAATGTTGTCTGCAAAAATTGTAATTCTGTTTTTACAAACAATTCATCTGTCAAGACACCAGACCAGGGAAATTCTCATGATATTAATCGTAGAGCTGTAGCTGCAGTGACTGAACTCGGGAAAGGGCATGTTGCACTGGAAAAAATATCATGTGTTATGAACTTGCCTTGCATAGATTCTAAAACTTTTACTCGCCACTTGAAAAATTTTCATTCTTCCTGTATACAAAGTTTACGTGAGCAACAAGAAAAAGTTTATTCAAACGTTAAAGAAGCGTATTCTATTTTAAATGGAACTCCATCAGATATTTGTAATATAAAAGTGACCTACGATGCAATTTGGCAGAAAAGAGGGCATACATCCAATTATGCAGTTGGGTGTGTGATAGATGTGCTAACCGGCTTTGTAATTGACCACCAAGTTTTATCTAAAGTATGTTATCACTGTGTGCAAGCCGAAAAAGCTCTCAGCAAAGATTCGCCAGAATTTGCAGTGTGGTATGAATGCCATGCTTTAGATTGTGATAGAAATTATGTGGGAACCTCTGGTGGAATGGAAGCTGAAATGGCCTTAAAAATGTGGAGCCGATCAGAGAGGCTTGGATTTCGCTACGTGGAACTGGTTGGAGACGGAGATGCGAAAACTTTTCACGAACGTCAAGCTTCAAATGTGTACGGAAAGGAAAATCCGTTGAAGAAAATAGAATGCGTCAACCATGTTAGTAAGAGGATGGAAAGTGCTCAACGAAACCTTGTGGAAAATGAGAAGAAACGAGGAATAACACTTGGAGGCAAGAAACATGGGAGCCTTAGTGATGCCACAATCAAAAAAGTTACACGTTACTACAGAAATGCTATTATTCCCAACAAAGATAATATTCGAGCAATGAACAGAGACATTTACTCAATTTTACTGCATTGTAGCTCAACAGATAAGAAACTGAAACAATTAAAGTTTAAATATTTATGTTTAATTAAATGAAAAAATTTTGAAATTCGACACATAATGTTTTGAGTTATAAGGATTTTAACGTACCCCACTTTTTTTAAAATTTTAAAATTTTAAAATTTTTTTAAAACTTTTTGAGAAGTTTTATGATGTGATTTTGTTTACAAATTATATGGTTAACCTTCACAAAGAATTTCAAAATTTTAACTCAACAAATAAAAAAAAAATTCAATGTGATCAATGTTTAAACATTTAAATGCGTTTTTCTGCATTCACGATTTCTTGTTCTCATTTTCACGATTTCTTGTCTTTAAATTGTTATAAGTCAAGAACCGTTGAAGAGAAATGGTTCATATTTGGAACATATCTTTTTCAATTATTTTACTTTAATTGTGATTCAGCAAATTTGAAAAAATATTAATTTTGAAAATATGATTTTTAAAAAATAAGTTACATCATTTTTTTGCAATTTTTAATATAAATATTTTTAATTTTTTTAAAAATTAATATTTTTGAAAATGCTGAATCACAATTAAAGTTTATATATTTGTGTTTAATTAAGGGGACTCGGTACCCTTTGAAGAAAATTTTTTCCAAAAGTATGTTTATATATAGTATACACATATTATTATAGTTAATATTTATACAAACTGATTTTAACAAGAAAAAAAATCATTTTGTGGGTAAAAATTGAGAAATTTAATTTTTTTTTTAAAATTATAGAATTTTAAAAACTATTTTAAAATTATTATCTCCTTTAGTTTTCAAAATTCTAACATGATTTTTTTTGGAAGTGTATGACATTATGCTTTACACAATTAAAGTTTATATATTTGTGTTTAATTAAGGGGACTCGGTACCCTTTGAAGAAAAGTTTTTCCAAAAGTATGTTTATATATAGTATACACATATTATTATAGGTAATATTTATACAAACTGATTTTAACAAGAAAAAAAATCATTTTGTGGGTAAAAATTGAGAAATTTAATTTTTTTTTTAAATTAAAGAATTTTAAAAATTATTTTAAAATTATTATCTCCTTTAGTTTTCAAAATTCTAACATGATTTTTTTGGAAGTGTATGACATTATGCTTTATAATTTTATGGATCGATTTTACAATTAACGAATTACTTCTTGAGAAAAAAAATAAAATATACAAATACAGGCAAAATCGCAGAAAAAAGCATAGTTTCCTCAACATTTTGATTTTTAATTTTTTTTCTTTTCATTATATTGTAAAATCCATCCATAGTTTTATTAAGTATATTATATTGAAGCTACAAAAAAATATTGGAGTCATTTGACATATATTTGTAGATGTCGCTTTGCTTTAAACACAGTAATACGTCAAAAAACAGCAAACTGAGAAAAATCGATTTAAAGATTTTAAGCACTGAAAACACTGTAAAAACGTATTCCAGTTTTCGTAATATTAATGTCATTATGTTACTACTTATATATCTTGAAAATTATAGTCATTTTATTTGAATAGGTGAACATTTAGTTAAAATTAGAGTCTTTCATTAAAAACCTTCCCAAACAGAAATGACGAGAAAACTGGTAAAAAATGTGAATAACAATTTAAATATATTTCTTATAGTGCTTTTTATTGCAACAGGTATTCAAATTACTTTTAAATGCATGAAATACTTATAAATATGTATTAGAAGACACTTATAATAAAAATTTATACCATTAATTAAAAGTTTCGTTCAGAGTTTGAAAATTGAAGTTGCAATGTTTCACCATCAACAGAGTACGTAAACTTCAAACGTGACACATATGTCCTTAATTTCATCAGAATTAGGGGAAATTGTTTGATATGTCCTTTTAATAACATCATGCATATTCTTTGAAACATTTTTCAGTGAAGCAGCATATGCAGAATCTAAACTTTTTACACATTTATTGAAAGTTCTAGATGAAAAAGGTTGGATTTTCATGACCATGCAAAATTTTTCAATGGCTGAATATCCTTTTCCAGTCTCTAAAAAAGCTTGTGTTACTCTCAAATTTTTGTCAGGTATAGTATTGCCATTTCTTTCACAAGATGAGTTAATAGAATTTACTTTCTTATCACAAGAAGCACAAGTTAAATTCAGATTGTTTGAGAATCCCAATTTTGTGCCTAGCTCAAATTTTAATGTTTGCATTTCACAGGCTGGACACTTCAAGTTCAAAAATAACTTACTGATTTGAGCAAAGTTCACCATAATATAATCTTCAGAATGAGAGTCTTTAATAATATCATCAATAATAGATGTATTCTGGAGTCTCAGATTTGAATTTAGCACATTTGTGGCACTGCTGGAACCTGGAATCTCATCTTTCGTTGAGCACCACCTTTTATTGTTCATACGAGATTTAAAATGTTTAATTATGTGCTTTACGCTTTCGACTAACCATATTAATATAAATAATGCAATTATTAATATAAAAATTGTTAGAAAACTAAATAATAACTTATTGGTAAATATATAAGCAACAAATTAAAGGGAATCAAGAAGATTTAGTCTTGAAAAAGACTTTTTAAAACAATAAATTAGCCGAATTACAAATTGAAAACAGCGTAGCACATGTAAACAACGATCTACTAAGAGTTAATTTCATAGTTAAACGCATGCTTCTTCTATTACGCATTATATTTGTAATTCAGGGAGGAAATTTCAGAGTAAAAGGAATGTTAACACTGAAGTGGGCGTGGCATTTAAATGGCTGTTAAGATTATAAAATGTATTTTTGATACACGTACAATCGTCAGATCAACTTAAAACTTTGTACCAATATACTAGAGGTGTCAAAGTCTATTTTTAACAAAAAATTGAAAAATCGATATTTTCATCAATATAAGGGTACCGAGTCCCCTTAAATGAAAAAATTTTGATATTCGACACATCATGTTTTGAGTTATAAGAATTTTAACGTACCCCACTTTTTTTAAAATTTTTAAATTTTTAAATTTTTTAAAAACTTTTTGAGAAGTTTTATGATGTGATTTTGTTTACAAATTATATGGTTAACCTTCACAAAGAATTTAAAAATCTTAACTCAACAAATAAAAAAAAATTCATTATGATCAATGTTTAAACATTTAAATGCGTTTTTCTGCATGATGGGTTTTTTCACGATTTCTTGTCTTTAAATTGTTATAAGTCAAGAACCGTTGAAGATAAATGGTTCATATTTGGAGAATATCTTTTACAATTATTTTACTTTAATTGTGATTCAGCAAATTTGAAAAAAATATTTATTTTTCAAAATAGGATTTTTGAAAAATAAGTTACATCATTTCTTTTTTTTATTTTTAATATAAATATTTAAAAAAAAATTTAAATTATTATTTTTGAAAATGCTGAATCACAATTAAAGCTTGTATATTTATGTTTAATTAAATGAAAAAATTTTGAAATTCGACACAGAATATTTTGAGTTATAACGATTTTAACGTACCCCACGTTTTTAAAAATTTTAAATTTTTTAATTTTTTAAATACTTTTTGAGAAGTTTTATGATGTGATTTTGTTTACAAATTATATGGTTAACCTTCACAAAAAATTTCAAAATTTTAACTCAATAAATAAAAAAAATTTTAAAATGTGTCCCGGACCCCCTTAAAATAAGGCGAACAGTGAGGGTGCAGTTACAAAGAAGCAGTAATATGTAAAATGTGATAAAAACTACGATTAAACACAATGACAAACAATAAGTGGTAAAAAATCATACATAAATAATCTGAAAAGCACAGTCAGATGTAAAGGGTGATAAAAACAGTCATGACACCTGAGTGGGGTTTATATGCAGTATTTTGAATATTTTACCTAGTAAAATAGTATAGTTAATAAAAACTGCTATTTGTAGTGTTTTAAAACAATCCACAAAGTATAAAAATATCGTTTCACTATTTGCGATTTATTTTGTGTTAAGGAATTTCGTTTCCATTTTACTCACACAGTATATTCAAAACTTCCAATTTCGTTTCGAAATAATTTTTTGATATAATATATCTAGGAAAGCAAAAATATTGTCATATACTTTACAGGATGAATAAAAGGGTTTCAGATAAATGTAGAAACATAGTGTCAGAATTAAAGTAATGAATAAATATAATCTCAAAATCTAAATTACGTAAAGATGTTGCATGTAAATGCACTGCAAATCAATTTATCATTTAACTTCAAAAAGAGAAAATATTTTTTTTAACACGAATGTCGATGAATTTCGATTTAGCCCGAAAGTAATTCTTAACATTTTCAATGCTGTGATCGAAATAATTAATAAAAATAATCTTGAAATCAAATCGCAAAAAGATGCTGCATGAAGATGCACTGAACATCAATTTATCATTCGATTTCCACAAAAGAAATGTATTTTTACATGTATGTCGATGAATTTCGATTTAACCCGAAAGATACACTCAACATTTTTAACAAAGTGAATTTATTGCAGTCTTCACTGCTTATTTTGTTTTATTTATGCTAAGTCTATCCATTTTCTATTTGTTAATTTGAAGAAGCAAGGCTTTTTTATTGAAGAAGTAAGGCGTCGAAATACAAGGAAAATGGTGTTAAATGAAAAAATTGAAGCCAATGTTGCCTACATCGTGGTAGTTACGTTTTATTCATGACAGTGTATGAATTTGATGTAGTAAAAGTTAAATTTTGCATTTAATTCCTAAAGTTGAGTTACTTTTAATTTTATTGATTTTCGGATTGCTAATTTCTGTGTTTTATGAAATAATGTGTACTAATTACAAAATAAAAAGGAATTTTTATATACCGTGTTTTTAAATTTTCTGTTGAATCATATAAATTTGACAATTCTATGTATTAATAAATACTTTTTTAATATTTTTTGATGAATTATCCCATAAACTTGAAAGAAAAGGAAGTTAATTGGAAGTTAACTTGAACTTAACTTTTCGCTTCCGATCCGCCCAATAGATGGCTGCACCAGTCTACAAAACAAAATTAACTGAAAATAACTGAAAATAACTGAAAATGAATTTAATTCTGCTTAAAGATGGCTAAACGTATTAAAAAAATGCATTGTCATCGTGTTCTGAGCTATTCTAAAATTTTCAAATGTCTAGCTAGTCGGGAAGTTAGTTAAAATTCGATTGCAAGATTTGTAAGGGACAAACACACAAACAAACAAGAAAGCAAGTTAATAAAAACATGGTAAAAATTGAACGGAATGATAAAATAAAAGCCAGTGTTGCACAGATTCACGTTTGATTCGAGACAGTGTATGAATTCAATGTACTGGGTTGAATTTTATTATTTATTTCCAAAGTTATATTGGTTATCTTTCGTTATATCCATTTTCTGATTTATAATTGAAGAATTTTCTGCAAAAAAAGAGGTAGCTCCATCCTGGTAGAGTCTGGAATTACATGTGTTGTTGTTGTTTTTGCTAATGCCCCCTGGTTGGAGGTTCCATTCACCAGGTCCTAATAGGCTATTGGGGTGAAAGGGGCGACTCCTGTTTTGAATTAGCACCGCAAGGGTCGGAGTCTAACTTCACTAAATGATCAGTCCCGTAATTTTGAAACGAGTCAAGTGGCGAGACTGGAACGCTTGACCCCGCACCTCCAGAGGTAAATTTGAGAAACTGGAGGACATTGCAGTCATGACCTATTTTACGTAACCCAGTCACTATTAATGAACACGGCGGTGGATTTGCAGCAACGAGCATCGATTCAGGGACGTTCAAATCACTGGCCCGCTGCTCTTGCCAAATAGGCCACCGTTCCAGGAATTATATGTACTATCTTGTGGTAAAAACTAGACTTTATCGTTATATGCCAGAAAGATGTAGCTCCTATCGTTAGTTATCGTGTTACTCAACAGATGGATATACCTGACTAGTTAGTTACCTCCTTTTTTCCTCAAATCACTGACGTGTTTTGTTAAGAGGAAGGTTACACAGCAAATATCAGCAGTGGAGTTTTTTGTGGTACTAAACATAATACTTTAAATTGCTTAACTGCAAAATATAAAGGTGTAATGGAACTAGTCTGCAAATACGTCGCACAAAATGATATGTGGTTTAACGATGGACTACAACCAGACAACTCAAGAGGTGAGCCAGGCGTTACAGAGGGGGAATGTGAAATTGAAAAATGTAATTTTCTGTCTGTAAAGCAAAATTATATGCTGTATTTCAATTGAAGTTTTCTTTAAACGACATATTGTGATAGTAGATTGTATTTTTGCGATTTTTTTTCCCAAGAAGTAGATAGAACATCCATTTGGTGGCACGAAAGATTTAGCTCCAACAATCACACATGTACCACATCATCTAGAGGCTGTTTTTTCCAGTGAAAATGCAGTTCTAATCTTTATATATAAAACAGTTCCGTTACTAACTGACTGACTGACTGACATATAACGCACAGACCAAACCGCAGGACCTAAAGGTCTGAAATTTTGCATGGTGATTTTTCTTATAGTGTAGGGGTACAGTAAGAGAGATTTTTGAAAAATTCTTCTTAGATATTTTAAATAAAATTTTTAAGCTGTTTTTGTAACATTCTTTAATGCTTGCATTTAAAATAATAATCTGAGGGTTATAAAATTTATATCACGAAAATTTATAGCACGAGAAAGATCATAAAAATCCCTTAAAAATGAAATCTTTTTCGAATCTTCACCTCCATTTTCTGACTTTTGAGGAATTGTCAAAGATTAAATTTTAGAATTAAATTTATTAAATGCTGATCACGTGGTTTTTTTTCGTTTGCGATACTTTAAATTATTTTTGCGTCACGTGCATAACAGCGAAATAAATAGACAAAAAATATTAAAATAAGGTAAAAGATAAAATTTAACCACTATACTAATTGAGATGGAAGGTTTTTATGAATTTAATTCAAATTAGTATGTTTTATGGATATTAAACATACAAATTAATTGCATACATTAATCGTTGTATTTAATTTGAATATTTTCTTCTACATTACTTTGCTATAAAAATATCCGTTACGATTTTTTATAAATATATTTTTTTGTGTTTTTTGACATTAATTGCATACATTGACCGTTGTATTTAATTTGAATATATTCTGTAGCGAAGCACGGGTATTCAGCTAGTATGTAAGAAACATTATGGAAATTTATCAAAAAGAATATTTCCACACAACTTAGAATTTTGAATTTTCAAATGCTTTTACGGTATTCCCAGAACTTGAAAAATTGAAGTTACCTCCTTTTTGCACCAAACCCTTCAATTTCTGTTTTTTTATAAAATAGGGAGTAGAAATACAAGAAAAGATGCTTAAAAGGACTAAATTAAAGTCGATGTTGTCTAGAATGTTGGTGTATTCAAGTTTGATTCGAGACACTCTATGTAGTAAATATTCTATGGGTTTAATTTCACCATTTTTTCCCAAATTTATATTTTAAAGATATGATATGTATTTTTAATCTTACACATAGATAATGCTATAAGGTTATAAACAGAAGTAAAATTTTTATGAAAATTTTTGTAACTAAATGAAATTTTTAAAGAAAAATATATCGAAATCAATAATATGTAAATCTCTTCCAGACTTTGCGAAAGAGGATTTACTTGAAATTTTTCTAACAATTCCAAATATTTGACGAAAGAGAAAAATGCAGAAAAGTGAATTGTCACCCAAGCCACCAAATAGTGGCAACAGTTGCCATAGAAACTGAGTGAGTAGCATGCGTTAATTTATACTTCTTCCGGCTTTGCAAATACTGGAACTTTTTCTCAATTTATTCAGCAAACAATCCAAACTTTTAATATTTAACTAGAGGATTTTGTGTTATCATAATTTCTGTGATAAAAAACTAAAAGTGTAGCATCTAGCAAACCAAAAAATTCTGAAGATTCCAACTAAAGGGTTATACTAACGAAAAATTACCCAAGTGTTGTTATGTAAGTCTCATAAACTGTTTTTTTCCACCATTACAACACAGTGGTTAGTTATAAATTCCTCACACTTCTATAACCTCGATTACCCACAAGCGTATTAACATTAAAAATACAAAGTTAAATTTTGATTGATTTGCTTTGGGAGGGGGGGGATCAATTTCGGTAGATTATGTTGAATACTATTTTTTAATAATATTTTTTTAAATATGATTTATTAACCTTAATTCGTATTGTGAGTTCAGTTCAGAACAGTCTGTATTAAAGCATTTTACAGGTATTCCTCGACGTACGACCGCTCGCACTCCCAACTGAAATTTTTAAATTAAAAAAAAATATTATTTTTCTAAAATGATTGTTCTTCGAATGTAGAGTACATACTTAAATGTTTTACATAATTATTAAAAAAATATGATACAATATTCTTCAATACTGCACAAATTCATGACCCAATATTATAAATGTATGATGCAATAGCTTCGATATCCACACAATAAATCAAATAAAACATCATTGGCTTCTGAAATGGCTTCAGATTTTCATTATATTAATAAAGGACTACAACAGTTAGAGGCAATGTATCCAAATGAAGAAAGATTCAGTAGTATAAGTCGTCGTGTTCAGAAAAATCTGGCTTGCTACCAGACAATATCCAAGGAAAATAAGACACAAACTGTTCAAACTACCTTGGATAACTTTGTTAAAAAAATATTTGCACCGTATTTTCTGTCTCTATTTCTGAACCAATAAATTGTGCTAACATAATCAGTAGTGATGATGAAGAATAACTTATGTCTCCTAAATACAATGTATTTTAAATTACGTATGTATGTATGAAAGTCATATATATATATATATATATATATATATATATATGTATACATAAAACATTGTTTGAAACTCTTCTTACGACCAATTAAACCTACGACCAATGTCTCGGTCCCTATCTCGGTCGTAAGTTGAGGAATATCTGTGCTTGCATAATTACAATTCCTTAAATAGTATTTATGTTTAATTTATTATCCTCAGATATTTCTCACTATTGAGAAAGTTTTAAGAAAAATATGTGAATCAAATAATTTTGGAGGATTTTTTTTGTCAATAACAAAAGGCTACACAAAGTGTTTGTGAGATAAATTGTTACATATTATCGTTTTATCGGATCCAGTCTCCTCATTATGTACGAAATATATGTTAGTCCAATTCAAAAAATGCCCACTAGAGTTTTGTCATCCGGTAAACCGCCTTTAAAACCTTTGAAATTGAATAAATTGTCCTCCTCTATCTTGTTTGACGCAGGAAACATCAAACATTTTGTCTGAGAGCATATACACATTTCCGTTATTTACTTTGCAATGAGTTCTGCTAATATTTTACTTTTTCATTTTTTTAGCAAATAGAATTCATTGCAACTGCATTGAATATGGGGGAAAATCACATGAATTTTGATATTTTCGGTAGAGGCTTTTAAACAATGTAATTAAAAAATTGCTGTTTTTTAGCTATGTACACGAAACTAGTTTTCTCGAAATAAAGTTTTTCTTTCTGAATTTTGTAACTTTCGTAGGTTCAAATTCTAAAATTTTTAATTTTATGGGAGAAAGAAACATAAAGGATCGAGCCACTAGGAATTTTCAAGTTAGTTTTCAATCTGCTTAAAACGCTATAAATACACTCATGGACAAAACAAATTAGCGCACCAAGAAATAATTGCGGGATCGTAACAAAACTTGCAATGAAGGTACATGTCAGGGAGAATTTGCAAATGATTTGAAATGCAGCGTGATTGCGCATTACGTATAGCCGGTAGAGGGCGTTGAACATCGTACTCTGTGGAGTATAAAACAGGTAACCAAAGCTTGTTTGAGTGTGCTGAATCATTTATAAAGGAAGAGCTGAGATAGACATGCCATTACGCCGTGTTCGAAGACAATATAAGCAGTTGTCGCAGTTTGAGAAGGGGAGAATCGTCGGGATGATGGAAGCTGGGTCTTCAGCTAGGCGAGTAGATCGTCAATTAGGCCGCGCTGATTGTGTTGTGAGGAGGTGTTGGGACCAGTGGACCCGAGAGATGTCATGTACACGAAGACCAGGCTCAGGAGGCCCTCGACAGACCAGTCGTCGAGAAGACCGCCACATCGTAAGAAATGCACGCTTACAGCCAACTGCTTCATCGGCCGCCATCCAGGCACAGGTAGCACTTTCACTAGGGGACTCTGTGTCTTCTCGAACCATACGAAGGCGCCTGGCTGAAGGACAGTTGGTATCGCGGCGCCCATTACGTGTGCTGCCCTTGACGCCCACCCATCGACGCCTCCGTTTGGAGTTTTGCCGCGCACGAGGAAACTGGACTGCAGCGGAATGGAACCAGGTCGACTTTAGCGGCGAATCCAGATTCAATCTCGGCAGTGATGACAATCGTGTTCGTGTGTGGAGAGCCCGTGGTGAACGCTTCAATCCTGCATTTGCTGTACAGCGACACATCGCTCCCACAGCTGGTGTGATGGTATGGGGTGCCATTGCCTACAATACACGGTCACCCCTAGTATTGTTCCGTGGCACCATGACAGCCCAGCGGTATGTTCATGAAATCCTGCAACCACATGTGTTGCCACTCATGCAACGGCTCCCAGGGGCCATTTTTCAACAAGACAATGCTCGGCCTCATACGGCAAGGGTGTCACAAGACTGTCTCCGCACTGTTACTAACCTTCCTTTGCCTGCCCGATCCCCAGATTTGTCTCCAATCGAGCATATCTGGGATCATTTGGGACGACGAGTTGGGCATCCCACGAGTTTGAACGAACTAGAGGCAAGGTTACAGCAAATATGGAACGAAATGTCTCAAGACATCATACAGAACTTGTATGACTCAATGCCCGATCGTATCGCATCGTGCATTCGCGCTAGAGGGGGTCCAACGGAGTATAAACTCCTCCGTTCTTTTGCCTTTTTCTCTGAAATAAATTATCCTTTTTCTTTGATTTTCTTATCATTTACTTATATTAAAGTAGTCATTACGTATGTAAAATTTCGTTTCATTTTGACGACTCCTTCTTGGTGTGCTAATTTTTTTGTCCATGAGTGTATTTAGTTTTTCATAAAATATCTTTAAGTTTTAACTTTTAATGTAAAACTAGATGAATGCCCGTGCTTTGCTACGGAAAACATTCAAATTAAATGCAACGGTCAATGTATGCAATTAATTTGTATGTTTAATATCCATAAAATATACTAATTTGAATTAAATTCTTAAAAAACTTCCATCTCAATTAGTCTAGTGGTTAAATTTTAATTTTTACCGTATTTTGATATTTTTTGTCAATTTATTACGTTGTTATGCACGTGACGCAAAATTATTTTGAAGTATCACAAAGAGAAAAACCCACCTGATCATCATTTAATAAATTAAATTCTAAAAATTAAGATTTACAAATTCACCAAAAATAAGAAAAAAGAGATAAAGATTCGAAAGAGATTTCATTTTAAAGGAATTTTCATGACATTTCTCGTGATATAAATTTTATAACCCTCAAATTATTATTTTAAATGCAAACTTTAAATAAGTTATAAAAACAGCTCATAAATTTAATTTTAAAAAATCTAAGAAGAATTTTTCAAAAACCTTTCTTAGTGCACCCCTACACTATAAGAAGAATCGACTTGCAAAATTTCAGCCCTTTAGGTCCAGCGGTTTAATATGTGCTTTATCTGTCAGTTAGTTACGGAACTGTTTTATATATCTAGATTTATGTTTACTAAAAAAATCAAAAGTCTGAGTTCACTTAGCTATGTTTAAAATGATATCACTTTAAAAGATATTATTTGTCTTGAACTTTATTGGTACTAGTCTAATGCGAGATAAAGCTATTACATTTATAATATTAAAATTTATATTTTTATGTAAAAATATTCGTTATATTTTGATTTCTCTGCAAATGATATTTTTCTGCCTACTTGACAGAAATTCCATAGTTGCAATTTTCTTTCCTAAAGTAAATATGTTCTAATTTCATTGTCTGTGCTTAATTAAATTCCTAATTACAGAATAGTTTTATTCTTGCCTTATAAGATTGATTTTTTTGGAGTCTAAAGAAGAAAATAATATGTTTTATTGAAATTACATTTCAAGTCCAATAAAATAAAATTAATTGTATTGTGCGTACAAAAAAAATTTAAAAACAATTTGTTCATAAATCCCTATAAATTTATATATTTTTTTTTATTTGGCCGTCTCGTGTACGCATAAAACACATGTTTACAAAGTCATGTTAGAAAATTAAATGATATAAATTACTTTTTCGTGCTGTAAGGGGACATAGGATCTTGAAGCTCGATGAAATTAACATAAATATGGTCTAATTATAACCCCAAAACTCAAATAACATTAGAAAAAGAATTTTTTTTTACATATTAAGTACACATCTTTAAATATGTCATATATAAAAATGGAAACTATAAATCTATAAATAATTTTCAAATTAGCAGTTTTCAATTTTATATGATTAACTGGTGATTAAAAATGATAAATTGCTGTGCGCATCATAAAATTGAGATATATGCTTACAGAAAATAACTAATGGTCAGAATACAATTGTAATATATTTACCTGTCATGCAAAACCAAAAAAAATGTAATAAATATTATTTAAAATAAAAATTGTGCATCAAATTGGAAAACTTCAAAAATTAGCACAATTATTTATATAATTTTCCCCATAAAAAAAGTATTCCAGAGTAGCACATTTTTCTAGCTTTAAATTGTAGAGAACCATGAAATATACATATGAGTGCAGTTTTAGCAGTTTCCTGTTGATAGTTTAAAAGTAATGCTTCAAGCAAACTCAAATTAGCAGTTAATCATATAAAATTATAAACTGCTAATTTAAAAATTATCTATAGATTTAAAATTTACATGTTTATGTATCACATAATCAAAGATATGTACTTTATATGTATAAAGAAAGAAAATATCTTTTTTTAATATTGTTTGAGATTTTGTGGTTAGAATTAGACCATATTTATAGTCATTTCGTCGAGCCTCTAGGTCCTGTGCCCCATTTATAATGCATCGCCTCAGAAATGCATCGAGCTACTTCACATGTCGGTGTGAGTGCATACTTCCCAGACTTCAAGCATCACTCAATTTTTATTATATAATGATTCTAGTATTAAAGAAAATTTCTCAAAATAATGGAATTGAGGGGATATTGAATGCGTACAAAACTTTGTTTCACTTTTCTTCGATTCGCAATTGTCTTGGGGACTTTTTTGCTTACAGTAGAGATGTTTTATTTGTTTGTTTTCTAGTCAAAGAATATCTGCTGGGAGATACATGTTATGAACTGGTGAGGCAAACGTCAATAATGAAAGAATTCCTACGGAGATCTTGTTCCCATTGCATGAAAAGCGTTGTCTTTGCGTCTCATAAGGGTTAAAAAATATTGCCAGTCACAGAGTTCAATACAATTATCACGTAATATATTATACCAGTAACAGGTCATGTAGTTAATCTCGGAGCCAATGGTTGAACACAGTCGGATGCTGTGTAAACAAGACTTTACATAGAACTGGAGAGAGCTAAATCTACTTAAGAAGAGTCAAAGAGTAAAGGATCTGCATAGAAGTTGCCAGCGATTTCCCTTCCTTGCTAAATCAAGTAAACTCCTTCAACGACTAAACTATGCTAGTCGCTCAGGATCAGTCTCTATCTCAAGCATTATCATGCGTTTGAAGATAATAGTGAGTCATTTCATGGAAAAATTAAGCTAAGAATACATGTTAGAACCTCGTATTATCTCCAAAAAATCTGAGTTATTCGCCGTAGTTGTTGGAGTATTACTTCTAAATATTGATAATGTCTTAAGTAAGATTAGTGTAGTTCCTTTAGTTTACGGTTAAGTCTATTTAAATGTTGAACCTTTGATAAGCACAGACTTCTCGAAGGTTCTTCTCAAAGGCAAAACTCGGTAGCATTGTAAACATTAATTACCGTAACTTACATTTAATATTAAAAAACGATAAAAATACTGATAATATTTAAAACACCAGCTTTTTAAATACAAATTTATAAGGGCAAATGGTAGCTAAATTTCAAATATATAGTTATTTTTCCCGCCACACAAACTTTTGTGTAGTTTTCTTTGCAAAAACCTTTGACCTCTTTAATATAAACAGGGTAACAACAGAGTTTGTTGAAGAACTTTACATAACACGGCCGTGGTAGTGACATCAAAGACATAACAAATCTCTTAGAAGAGAATTGGGAATGAAATTAATGCTTGTAAGACTGTAAAAAGACACCAGAAACAAAACAGAAAACGTCTGGGCGAGGCAGATAGACGAAGAAAAATTCAATCGGTAGGATGGAATAACAAACAGAATTTTAATAAAAAAGCGGTAAAAATAAATAATTTGAAAAAAGAGAAAAATATAACAGTAATAAACACTTTACGTGCTTATATTTTACCCTGTCGTGCCAAACATATCAACTGTAAATCTTTCCAAAAAAGTGCATTTCAGGAGTTCGTGTGGCGAATAGTGTACGCAAGCGGAAATATTAATTTGTGCCTGAAGGTGATGTAGTCACTATGAGGAATTTTTAACATACTGTATATGTTCTATTACACACGTATTAAAAGCATGTTTGGTATAGTCATCTGGAATGAAAATTATAATCGCCACCAGGAATGTAATAAACTGACACATTTAACAATGAAATACAGAATGTATAGTACCAGAAAGATATTTATTACCAATTAAACACAGCCGTAAAATTCACACATACTTGTATACATATATGGTTTTTTTTGTTGTTGTTTTGTTTTTTTGTGGCTAATGTCCCTGGGGGCTGACGACATTACACCCCAGTCCGGTGTACATATGAATACAAGGACATAGAAAAACACAAAACACACAATCACAGAAGAATTTTATTAACAAACGATAACACCGGCGATGGACGATGGATTGCAGCTCCCCTTTCTAGACCGCAGGTGGAAGACTGACCGGTTCCCCAGAATAAAACCAAGTCTTAAGCGGAATCGATCCCGCGCCCCCAGCATGGCAGGCTAATGCCACTTAGCCACTGGGCGACGCATATGTGTATATATATATATATATATATATATATATATATATATATATATATATATATATACAGAGGCTGTTCACACATTTTTTAGACGATGTATATTGTATTCACAAAACTAAATTACATAAAATTCTTGTGTTTTAAATGTTCTATTTGACATCCCTTATTCTGAACTATTTTTCGACACCGCAATTTCCAGGAAAATAATGCCTTTTGAAGTGTCAGAAGAGGTATTCTATCCCATTCCTCCTTAACAGCTTTCCAGAGTCCTGTAAGGGTTTTGGGACGACGTTTCGATAATGCAGATTTTAAAAGTCCGAAAGCACAAAAATCCATAGGTGATACATCTGGAGATTTAGTAGGGATATGAGTGAAGGATATGACCTTGATACTAGTTTTTTGTTCTATTTCTTTTAGGAAATTTGCAGTGGATTTGGATGTGTGACTGCTAGCTTTGTCCTGATGGAGTCTCACAGACTGATGGCACTGTGGGTAAACCGATGGTATTTCATTCAGAAAAATTGGCGATAAAATATGTTCCTGATAGTATTTGGAGTTAATCTTGACATTTTTTTCCACTCTCTTTATTTTTAACTTGCCATTATAAGAAAAACCAGAAACAATTATGAATCCCTTAGAAAAACTTTCTTTCGATTCTTTGAACCATGTACTTAAATTTTTTTCTCCCCTTTTATGATAATAAATGGCTCTTTTTTTGTTGCAATCATTTAAATACACCCATGATTCATCTATTGTGACAATTGTTTTCCATTTTTCTTTGGATAAGTGTTTCTCATATAGAATTCTGCAGCGTGTCCTGCGTTCAGCGATATGATTTGGAAGAAGACGATGCACACTGCATTTTTTCGCTTTCTTAAGATTTAAATCAATGTTTATCATTTTGTTTACAGTGGACGCCGAGCATTTTAATGATTTTGCAACTGTCCTTTGATTGGGGGACTTTCTTTTAACATTAAACAACGTACCTTTGCAATAGTCGAAGATGTCCGTTTTTTTCTTGGATACTTGTTTGGAATTTTTGTCCCAATTGAGGCTCCAATTTGACGTTTTTTTCGTTTCTTGTTGACGATATTACCTATCAACGCTTTAGATATCACAAAACCATGACTCTCACATCGTTTTTGGATAACGGAGTATGCATATTTCTCTTCGGAAAGAGCATAAATGTAGCCTTCGAACCACTGCTTTGTTAAAAACGCCATTTTGAATAAAAACAAAACTTTCAAGCAGTAGACTGTAATTTTGACTTTTAAAAACATAGTACAATTGCAATTATTTCTTTTGCAGCAAACGATTTTTTATTACCGCTTACCAAAATCGTCTGTATATATATATATATATATATACCACTGTATATATATATATATATATATACAGTGGTTTTCAAAAAATCCTGAACACACACACATTTCTTCTTTTTTTGCCTAATTTTTCTGTTTGACTTAATTCTCGACTACCTTTGCACGGTGGTATGGAGCATTCATTCATTTATCAATAGCTCGACAGTCCTGGTTGGACCCTGGCTTTCTCAAGAAGACGGAACCAGTCCTCCCTTCTGTGCACCACAGCTATCCAGTCTCTGACATTGATTGAGACAAAGTCACTTTGGAGGCATTCCGCCCACCTCAGTCTGGGTCCGCCTCTTCTTCTGACTCCTGTTGGCATCGCCAGAAAGATTATTTTAGTCGTTCGGTCATCATTCATTCTTAGAATGTGTCCGGCCCATTTTATGCGTTGGATTTTATGATATTTCAGAATGTCCGGTTCTCTGAATAACCTATAAATTTCAGAGTTAGCTCTCCTTCTCCAAACTCCATTATCACAAAAGCAACCAAAAACGGATCGGAGGATCTTCCTCTCAAAAATTGCGAGGGTTCTCTCACCAGCCTGGGACAAGGTCCACGTTTCAGAGACATGGAGCATTATCGTCCTTAAAAATCCATGACTGATCCC
This sequence comes from Dolomedes plantarius, assembly GCA_907164885.2. NCBI lineage: Eukaryota > Metazoa > Arthropoda > Arachnida > Araneae > Dolomedidae > Dolomedes > Dolomedes plantarius. The sequence continues at coordinate 70,492,650 of OU015497.1, forward strand.
CAAAAAGATCTCCCGCTGTTGGTAGCAATTTATTTTGCAGTATTCCAATGTAATCCCTGGCTTTCATTGTTCCCCTCACGATGTGAAGTCTTCCAACACAACGAGAAGACATACCGCCTCATATCATCACTTTCGTTTGGTGCTTTACCGTGGGCTTCAGACATTGAGGGCTGAATTCCTCATGAGTAAGTCGTCTTACATAGGCACAACTTTGGTTACCAGAAATATAAAACTGACTTTCATCACTAAATATTACCTTTTCCCAGTCTTTAATAGCCCACAACGATTGATCCCTTTCCCACGCAAATATCCTCTTGCGTTGAAAATCGGACAGTTATAGTTTTGAGCGAGTTTGCAGCATTGTTATCCAATTTCCTGCAGACTTCCTGTCACAGTTCTTGGGCATACATTCACATTCGATGTTAAAGTCCATTGTTTAAAAATTTATGGTGAATTGGGCTTTCTGTTTGAAAGTGAATTCCTGTGCAATACCCTGTCTGCACGTAAAGTGGTTTTACTCGGTCGTCCAGATCGCTCCCTGTCCGCAATAGAATTTGTTTCAGAATATCTTTTCACCGTTCTCACGATAGTATAAAGACCACATGGTACTTTAGCAGCAATTTGGTGCATAGGATAACCTTCTTCCTTCAAAAATATTATTTTGTTCCATTTATCATCAGGCATAAAGGAAATTTACCCATAATTCCAATATTTTCCGCACAAGCACTTCAAATTGTAACACACAACTGCTTTCAATACACTGAAATATGCTGCACATTCTGCTTAAAACCCTTTATTACTACTAGTCTCTGATTGGTTGGAATAACGGAGCATTTCATTAGTTGAAAAACAGTCACTCATTATTACAGGACCTTGTACTTGTCTTATCATGAATTTTTTTCAAAATATCGATGAAACTATTCACTTTACATGAATTCTACAAGCAGATTTGAAATCAGCATGAAAAATACATTTGAATCTTTAACAATAGTTAAGATAGTATGATAATTTCATAACGAAAAATTAAGTCAAACACAAAAATTAGGGAAAAAAATAAGTGTGTTCAGGACTTTTTGCCACCACGTATATATATATATATATACATACACACACACACACATATATATATATATATATATAACCTAAAATTTTAAAGCACGTTTGATTTACTATTTATTAGCTATGTTTTTAAGGTAAAGCCTGATATTCTAATGGTTAAGTACTTTAGTTCACAATATACAAAATATAATTTCCCAAATTGGTCAAATATTAAAACAATATTAAATAGGAATGTGGAGAAAAAAATTCGTGTCACTCATTATAACTATGGAAAAAAGATTCTCTAATTATCTTTTACATCAAAATATATTTGATTTACAGGTAAGAAGTGAACGTACGATTTCTTTTTATGCAGTTATATATAATATTTGGCCAAGAATGTTTTTCGGAGTTTGTAAAATTAAAATTAAAATCCTGTTTATTATTCATACGTTTCGCTTATACATAAAGCATAATGCAAATGCAGAATCGATCCTCGTTCCTTTGAAGTAGGAAAAAAGAAATTATTTATTCATCTTCATTAAGAGTAAAGTATTCCCAAACTATAACTCCCTCTTAATTATTTGACTTTAAAATAAATACTGGAAATAATTATAAAGCTAAGTTTTTACTTTCAGTGGATTAGGAAGCGATATGAAAAGCATGTCAAAAGACCGTGTCACATAATTCCAAAAACATGTCTTGCTGACTTCAGTTGACACTTAAATATAAATTCGCTTTATCTTATAAAGAAAAAGCGTTAATGAAGCAATCAAATAGTGAAATATGACACATGTTACAAATTAATCTTCATAAATTTATATTTAATCCCCTCATTTAATGCATAGGAAATAATTTTTGTCATTAAAAGTGTCAAATATTTCTCATTAATTACATTTTTCGCAAGTAATATTCATCAAATCAATTAAATATTTTGTGTTACGTTTAGAATTGTTATGTAGTGTTTCGTAATAGTGCTAGAAAGACGGTTGGTCAAATAAACCTCAAGAATATAATCCGAGATTGTAATAAATTGCGTAGAAAGTATTCTATGAAGGGGACTTATGGACTACTAGTTAATTAGATGAGATATTTATTAATTGAAATCTATTTTATGATGTCAGATTTTTTTAAACACTACATGTTTTGCCTTAAATAAACTCCTTTTGTATTTGAGCTGGTAAAAATTATTTCATATATTTTAACATTAATAATACGAAAACCTTATTTGATTCGATACATATAATATTGTTGGATTTTGATAAGTGCATAAAATGAAACCCCAAAAATCATCAGCACATGTGAAGAATGAAGTCTATTGAAGTATACCGTAAAGTTACTTTGTGACGGATTTTAAGTTTTTTCCTGTGCCAGCTGACCAGTTTTAAAAGCAGCCCAAAACGAACAATTGCAAAACATTGGTACATCATTTCCTTGCGTAGTAATGTATTGCGCTAACCTGGATCTTTAATTACCATTGAGAAATTAAAGTTGAAATGTGTCACAATGTTGCCCCGCCGAGTGGGGTTACTTTGTAACATCTGTGTTTTTTCCTTGAAATGCAAGAGGAAAAATTCCATAGCACAAAGTTAGACAGGAAAACGCGTATTAAAAGCTTGATACACAATTATATATACCCATTACAAATATTGGATAGCTTTATCTATAACATCAAAGAGACCTCGGGTGCCCAGGGCAGCCATCAGTTCTTTGAGAAGATGAGGAAATTCATCTTTCAACACATTCTGCTCCTTCGGGTATTTTATTTTCCCCCAGAAGTCAATACTTTTTTCTCTCCAGTCGTACTTTAGATCAGCGATTCTCAAACTGTGGTCCGCCGACCACTCCCGTGCGACGCTTTCATATGGTCTGCGAAATATTGGCCTTTCAGCATAATAATAATAAAAATGTATGTAATAGATCTAGGCCTATACATGTTTTCATTTATTTCAGTGTATGTGGTCCGCCATTGATTTGGTAAGGCATCTAGTGGTCCTTAGGTATGAAACGGTTGAGAATCACTGTTTTAGAGGACAGAAAAAAAGCAACATCGATTGTGAGAAGAAAGTGGGTCGACTTTGTGGGTTATTTTGTGACAGTGTCAATGTATCACAAAGTAACCCCGCCACCTTTCGATATTTAGGTTATGTTCTCATATTTCTCGGATATATCAATACACACAAGTTATATTGCTCCAAAATCTAACCAACATATTGACAATAAAAAGTAATTACCTGTGGTAGTTGTTTGTATAAGGTATAAGCCTGCAGTACACAAAGTTTCCAAAGTTTGAGTCAAGAGTTTGACAGCAGATTTGAACAATACACTGACCAGCGAAGACAAATGGCACGCTGAAGGTTCGCACACAAGCCACTAGATGGCTCTGTATGTCGCTTCTGTTCTTTGCCTACCCGGTATCACGGGCGCGGCGCAAGATCCGCATGCGAAAAGATTACTATGTATCACAAAGTTACTCCTGCAGTCACAAACTAAGGTATTGAAGTATATTGGCTATTGTAAACCGGAACCGTACTCTTAATCACGCAAAGTCTAATTCGCCCTGGTCAGGTACACTTCCAGTCAGGGAGCATTATCAACGACGACAACAACATTTTTGACAGAAAAAAGAATTGAATGCCATTTTATAAATAGCTTTTATTCAGTGAGAAGAAACGAGCTGTGTAAGAATGAAGTAGTGTAGAGGAATACACAACTTGGCAGATTGCATTTTAGTTGTTAATTTCAAGTTAATCATGTAATGAAATACAATTTCGAGATACTTGTTCCCACCACTTACTTTTTTTATATAACTATAAGAATCATTATTACAAGATCCTTTTCGAAAACTCAGTGCACACATTAGGTCCTGTGATGAACAGTGTTATTGGCAAAGGGAATAAGTTATGGGAATACACAAATGACATATCCAGATTCCCTATTCAAAATAATTACAAAGACCTAAGTTTCAATGTTTACTAAATTCTCCAGAGACGTTTAAATTTCAAAATTAATTTTGCTTAAAATATTGTTTTGAGGAATATTAATATATTAAACGTCTCAAAAACCAACCTAACAAATTTAGAATTACGCTAATTTCAAAATTGATCAATTATCCAGGGAATATATACATTAAGACTGCAATAACTTTAAGTGTTAAAAATTAGCGCTAATATTATTTTTATAGTAGTATAATTTGTGAGTGTATTTTCATAAATATTCATGCTAATTTTATTCACATGTATTTTGTAAATTTTACTTAACAAATGTTAGTATTATGCACATGCCTTCGCTTTGTTATTATACCCATAAAAGGAACATAATAAAATAATCTTAAATATTCATCGTTTGCAGATTTGTATACCTTTATGCGTAAAACAATTGAGGGTATGGTCCCTAGGTAGCCTATAGGTAGCGCTATCTAGCTATCGGTAGGTACTGAGGGTGTTCGGATCGAATTCCGACAAGCGTCGTTAAATACCTTCGTGTCTAGGTCGGATGTAGGCACGTTAAATCCTTAAACTGAACAGTCCTTTGAGGTCAGTGGTTGGGGAAGCTAGGATCCCCGCAGATGTCGACCCTGGGAATGCTCAGTCAAAATTGGGGTGGCACCTAGCCAAGTCAGACTCCGACCCTTGTGATGCTACGAGGACATTTCTCCTCTCCAACGTTTTATCTTGCGTTGTGTTTGGCAGGAAGAGGAACCCGCGCTACAGTACAAACAGAACTCCGGGATCACAAAAATACCACGTGGAATTCTCGTTTAAATCTTTATTAGCACATACACGTACAGCGAACCGGTACTTCTCACCCGGTTAAAATCTAGACCTATCCAACTCACAACTCACCACTGGACACCAACTCTCTCGGCTGTCTTCAGCCCTTCTCAAGTAAGGGTTGCCAGAAAATGTGTGCCTCCGGAAAACCGCCAACAAAACAAAGCTTGCCAAGAATAGATGGCGAACACCCATAACACTAGTGACTGGGACTTAGTGATCTGAAGTGCTGACCCAGCCAAAATAGTAGCCAGTCCCTCAAAATATCCACCCACCAGTGGGGGACGCTACAAAAATTAAGGATGGCCGGCACACCCAAAACGGCAGCAGATGTTCCAGGCCAGTGGCGATCAGTCACCATACACTGCGACAAAGCAAATCCCGAAAGCGGAAGAGAGGGGGGAAAGGAACTGGAAAGGTATGTACAACTATTTTCTACCACAGACAAAAGTTATCACAACAGTGGTGCTATTATAAACCGGAGCCCCATTACCTAGACCGAAGACTATATGGACCTGGTCCGAAACTTCCAGCCAAGGGTCATTAGGAACAACAAAAACAATTAATGATAAATTTTCAAATACCCACCAAGATATAGGATTTTATCAAGAAAATTCTGTTCTTGTAATACACAAGCTTTTATTTGCTACAATATTTTAAATTAATTTTGTCCAAAGACCAAACAAATAAAATTAAATGTTACTTTTATGCCCATTCTTTACCTCTTTCTTTATTTAAGAGGACTATTTAGAATATCAGGATATTCAGCTTAGCTTTTCAGTAAATTAACCAATGTGAGTATACTTAAAAGCTCAAGGAATAAAATGAGACAAATTTACGAATAACTAAGGAACTCTCGCTTTGTAGTCACCGATTTTTGTCTGATGTGACTCTTTTTTCAAACCTCTCGAAATAGCTTCTTGAAATAATTAAAAATAAACGATTCTCATTTACTTTTTAAAATGTTTACTCTGAATTATCTATCAGGTTGCTAAAATGGGAAGGAAACATTGGAAAAGGATTAAGACTAAAAAGGTTGAAATCTTTTCGTAAATAGATTTATCTGTGCAAGCAAATGGGAATAAACGATGAATAATTTATTTTAAAATGGGTTATAAAGAAGTTAAAGTGTAAAATGATATAGTATGCATGCATTTTTTTGGATAAGAAATGCGATCTGGAAATATAAGTGAAACTGTTAGCACCTTATCTTCAGTGAAGTTCATCATGTGGTTTTAAAGCAGCCTGAATTTTTTCTGTCATTATCCTCTTATAAGCCATTTTATTTTTTAAAATTTTGAAAAAGGCTGACGACATAAATGATTTTATTTTCAATTTGTATTCAGTTCTGTCTGCGCCAATTGACATTCAGTGTTCTATAACGAATAATGAAAATTAAATCAGCACATGTATATAAATAAATTGAAATAATTGAAAAAGCACAAATCATAAAATTAATATGGGATGAATTTTATAATAGATTTGATGACATCAGTGAATTCCTTTCATCTAACAAAGGGCCTAACCAGATATTCCCGAAGCTCCTGGCTCTATTCTGTGATCCACATTTCATCTACTTCCGCGTCGTCGACTGGGGGGAGTACTGCAGCGAGCATTGCAGCAGCGATTCTCAGTTTCTCTACGCAACGCAGCTTCACTGAATACGCTCCTTTATGATTACCACCTTGGGCAGCCCAGATAAGAATTGCATGGAAATCGGGTACGACGGACAGAGGCATAGCGCATCCAGCGGGAGGATAAAAGCGAGCGATAGCCGGCGTCAATGAGGTACAGCTCCAGGCGGCAGCCACATGGGATACCTTCAGTCCAGTCCTCTGTAGCTCGGCTAGCTAGGAGGATACGGTATCAAGTTTTTTCCGACGTGCCGACTTATGGCAACTTTTAGTATCAGAACATTTTAAGTCTCTTTAATTTCTTTAAGTCGGCGAGTGGAGACTCATACCCACTCGCCATAACTGGTGACTCGGAAAAGAGCATCCCAAACGAGTCTCAATTCACGTGCCGTCACTAGAACTAATTATCGCAGACGAACCTCTATGCACGTGCCGTCGTCGAAATACAGAATCCCCGACGGACTACAGTACAGAGGTACAGTTTTATTTGAACACTTTAAACTCATTTTTGTGAGTTATTTTTGATTATTTTCTACTGCTGATAGTATATTTCACTACATATCAAGAATTCCATAATGTCTGAAGATAAAAAAGATGTCACTCACAGCTTGCACGATCAGCTGTTAAACTTGCCGTAATTTGGAAAAAGTGTTGAACCATGGTTTACTTCCATAGAATCTCAGTTCGTTTTAAAAGGAATTGCAGAAGTAGTTACAAAATATCATTTTGTAATTTCCGCATTGTACAGCGAAACGATTATGCATGTACTAGATTTCGTACGCAGTACATCTGCACTTTCCGAACCATACGCTGAATTAAAAAAATCTATTAATTGAACAATTTTCGGATTCAGAAACAGCTCTATTGTGTGCTCTAATATCTGATATGGAGTTAGGTGACAAAAAAGCCTTCCCATTTACATCGGAAAATGGAAAATTTAGGAGCAGATAAATTAACCCGTATGTTAAGGACGTTGTGGCTCAAACGACTTCCGTTATATGTTCAACAAATTTTATCAGTTGGTACTGATACAGTTCCCAGCCTCGCACTACCGGCAGATAAAATCACGTTAATATCTGAAATTTCTGCTTATGTTAACGAAAATAGTTCAGTTCAAACATCCAATTCATGCCAACCGGATACGCTGCAAAAGAAAATGCAAGAGTTGGCAACAAGCATGGTAAAATTACGTAGGTGATATAGCCGCTCTAACTCTTTTCGTATTTATTCACGATTACTGTCTTGTACGCAATGTCAAAGCTTACATGACCCTCATAGCGAGTCTACAAAACCTTGTTGGTACCATAAAGCATTTAAAGCAAATGCACGAAAATGCATCCCTCCTTGTGGCTTTAGGAAAAATGAATATGCTTATCTGTTCACACGGCGACAGGTACAGCCCAGATTTCTAGCCGATTATTCATCAGCAATTTTCAAAATGGTACAAGATATCTCATAGATACAGGAGAGAGCATTTCTACTTATCCTCTTAAATTTTTAAATACGCGTAATTCCCCCCAAATCCAACTTTATGCTGCCAATTGCTCACGGATTTCTACGTGCGGCTCTAAAGAGTTTATCGTAAATATAAGCTTTAAACGTCTTTTTAAATGGACATTTCTAATTGCTGATGTTACCCACCCAATGTTGGGAATTGATTTTTTTAAAGCATTTTGATTTAAAAATTGATGTTAAAAACGCGAAGTTGATAAGCCGAGAAAATAATGTTTCTTAGAAGTTATCTTATCAGGATAGTGAACTACATCCCAATTCTACTATCTGAAACTTCTAAAAAAATTTCAAATTTAACTACTCACCGGTTAGTCGGAGGCAAACAAAGCATTCAACTACGCATTCTATAATAACTAAAGGTCCTCGGATAAAGTCAAAAGCTCGGAGACTTCCACATTATAAGTTAGTATTGATTAAAACTGAATTTCAAACATTAGTTCAGCAGGGCATATGTCGGCCATCTAACAGTCCTTGGTCAAATCCTATACATATTGTTAAAATAAAGGATGGAACTTATAGAATTTTCGGTGACTATAGACGGCTTAACGCAATTACAGAACTCGATCTTTATACAATTCCCCACATTCACGATTTTAATAGTAATTTATTTGGAAAGAAATTTTTACAAAACATGATCTCCATCGTGCCTATTACCAAATTCCCGTTCAGCCTGAAGACATACCAAAAACGGCGCAAATCACACCAAACAGATTATATGAATTTCTATTTATGCCGTTTGGATTAAAAAATGCCGCACAAATGTTCCAACATTTCACGAATGAAACTCTAAGGGATATTCCATGTTATCCCTATTTAAACAATATTCTAACTGCATCAAAAAAGGCAGCTATCCGTTTACGAGACTTGGAAATATTTTTTCAACGTCTAAATGATTGCGGTTTAGTACTAAATATCGAGAAGCACATTTTTGGTGTTAAATAATTGCCTTTCCTGGGTTATCTTGTTTCTAATAAGGGTATTTCACAGTTTCCAAAGAAAGTTGAAGCACTCGTGAATTTCCCCCACCCTACTATAGTTTTGCAACTCCGTAGGTTTTTGGCAATGACGAATTTCTATCACACATTCATTCCGCATGCTGCCGAAAACAAGCTTTATTACATAATTTAACAAAGGGATCTAATGAAAGGATTGTACTCCTATTACATGGACAGAATCATTAAATAATATTTTAAATTCATGTAAGGAATCCATCAAATGCTTCCCTATTGCCTCATCCTCATCCCAATGCTGACCTTTCGTTATTTGTCGATGCATCCAACATCGGTCTAGGAGCTCTTTTACAGCAAACTCGCAAAGGTATTACCACACCATTAGCGTTTTTAACGCAAACTCAGACTTGCTGAAATATAGCCCTTATGACCGAAAACTTTTGTCAGCTTATTCCGCAATCCAGCATTTCCACTACTTTTTAGAAGGACATAATTTTTCGATTCATACCGATCATAAACCTCTGACTTTTGCTTTTCAGCAAAAACATTGATCGTATTTCTCCTCGTCGACACCGATACCTTGATTTCATTTCACAATACACCACCGACATCCGTTATATCACCGGTTCACAAAATGTTGTCGCCTATACCCTTTCCAGGATCGAAGAGATTAGCACTCCTTCGGTTATCGATTTTCAAGTACTAGCATTAGCGCAGAAAAACTATCCAGAGATACTTACTTTAATAACTACATCCCGTCTTCAATTGCAACCCATCACTATTGCGGGAGAAAATGAACTTTTATGTGATTATTCCAATGGTCGTGTTCGACCATAGATACCCATAGAATTTCGTAAAGCTGTCTTTGATTCAGATCACAGCCTCCCCCACATCGTTACTAAGACCACATTACAAGCGATAACAAAAATATATGTTTGGTCCTATATTAAAGAGATTGCCTCAAGGAACCCGTACACCTTTAAAACGGCATTTTAGGTCAAAATATCGTTTTTGTTTTTTGCAATAACATTAAAGCCCAATATTTCATCTTTCAAATTCAGTTTGAATTATGTTTCTATCTTAATTATAAGCCGAATTACAGCAATTTAAATATTACTTGTCGCAGAATTTTACAACCAGAAGTGTCATTCTGCAAACCGGAAGTAAGCTAAAAGTTTGTTTACATCGTTCTTTTTTAAGATTCAACGCTGAAATTGGGTTATACGTCAAATGAAATACTTGGAAATTAAGGGCTTTATAAATATTTGGAAATGTATCTGGCAACATAATTTTTAATCTTATATTCCTAAACTTGGCAACAAACTTATATTGCTAAAGCGATTGTTTACATATCTGAAGATTTGCGGCGTGTTTTAATTTGCTTTGTAAAGTTCTTAAATTCATTTAGTTCTTACTTTTCTCTGATAAAAATGGGTAAAAGTATTGGAAGAAAACGAAAACGCAAGTTTTACGGAAATCGTTTTATTAAAAATTTTGAAAACGGTGGTGTAGATGAGGGTGTACAAACCACTGCGAGTTGTACAAAGTCAAAAGTTGATAGTGCTTTAGACTCGGATAAAACTAATGGAGTCATGTCTGGGAATAGAATTTTTGATTTAGATATTCTTTCCAGTCTTTTTTCTGAACTCTGCTGCCCAATGTGCTGTTCTGAGAAGCTAGTTTTTAAAGAAGAAACTGGATATGGATTATGTTCTCATTTCCTTTTGAGTTGTAAAGTGTGTGATTTTCAGAAAGGTTTTGCCTCTTCTAAAAAACAGGTAAATTTCCCTGAAGTAAATACCAGACTAGTATATGGTATGCGCCAAATTGGTAAAGGATTTTCAGCTGCGTATAAATTATGTGAGACTTACCTTATCTGAATTTACCAAGATTGACCAAAACTGCATATACTTCTCATGAACAAAAACTGTTGAAAGTTGTTTCTGATGTAGCAGAGGACTCTATGAAAAAGGCTGCAACTGACATGGTGAAGAAGCAGGAAAATCATTGCAAACAAATTGTGAAATGCGGAGTTTCTGTGGATGGTACTTGGCAGCACAGAGGCTATACCTCTTTAAACGGATGTGTTGCAGCAATTTCCATTGACACTGGGAAAGTATTAGATCTGGAGGACATGTCATAATACTGTCCAACAAGCAAAAGGCTAGAAAAGATGGCTGAAAACCTGGAATACGAGTCATTGAAAGCTCATCATATAGGCCAGTGTAAATTTCAAGGTTCAGCCTAAAAAATGGAAATTGTTGGTTCGTCACTTATATTCTCGAGGTCTGAAAACGGACGCCAGCTTCAGTACACTGAATATTATGGTTATGGCGATTCCAAAGGATTCATAAGCATAAAAGATACATACGGTGAAAACAGTGTCACAAAATTGGAATGTATAGGCCATATTCAAAAGCGTGTTGTGTCCCGCCTGAGAAAATTAAAATCCAAAATCATGGGTCTGTCTGGAAAAGGGAAACTGACCGATGCATAGACAGACTTCAGAACTACTATGGTATTGCTATACGTAGCAATACTGGTAATATAAACACAATTGCGCAAAATGTCATTGCTGCATTATTCCATTGTGCATTCAGATCACGAAAACATATGCATGGACAGTGTCCTCTGGGCAAAGACAGCTGGTGCTTCTTTCAGCGAACACTAGCATGCGGAACATCAGTTAAAGAAAAGTATGCTGGTCTACCAAAGAGGTATTGAATGCTGTAAAATTTACTTAGATTTGTGCTCAAGAGAACTCTTGAGTAAGTGTCTGCACTGTAAAACTCAAAATGCAAACGAATGCCTGAATGTCATAATATGGCAACGATTACCAAAAGAGGTGTTTGTTTGAAAACAATGAAACTTGGAGAGTATGATGCAGTATTGCAATTTAATGATGGATATAAAGGTTGTCTCAATGTCTTTAACAAGTTGAATATTAGTTATCCAGGATTTTTTACGTTGCAAGCCTACAAGCATTTAGAACACGTTAGAAAGAATGATTCAATACGACATTCTGTTCCTGCTTCAAAGAGACGCAGGAAAATTCTCAGAGCCCTTAGGAAAAAAAATAAGTGTTGCAGAAAGCCAAGAGGGAGAAGTTCATAAATCTGGTGGATTTTAATACGAAAATAATTATTTTTAAAGTAAGAAATGTGTTATAAAGTTATTTTTAGCGTTTTCTCAAAATGAATTTTTTTATCGTTTCTCTTAACGCAATACATACTATTATAAAAAGTTATGCTTAAAATGCCTTAAAATTTTGCATACTTTATCTATATATATTTATAATGGGATAGTGTATGCTCATGATTGCAGATTGATTAGCTTTTTGTTTACATTAGTATAAATTGCATGTGACAATGAGGCTTGACAATGAAATTTTTTTTTCACATCCATCCTGTTTTTCATAAAAATTTTTCCTTTAAAAAGTTATAAATCTAATTTTATTACCTTAATAAAGTTGAATTTAAAATTCTTACTCAGTTTTTTTTTGTTAACAGTATCAGGATCCTTCCTTATGAATTTCATGAATTTTGAACAAAAATTAAGTCGCAAGGAGCATTTCGATAATCCAAAAACAATGAAAAATCTGTTTTGAGAAAAACAGATTTAAAGATTATTACTACACTTACCTTTATTAATTACTTCATAGAAGTTTCGTAAATGATATTTTACTTGAAAAGAACTATTTTTTTTACCATTATCCAACAAATATATTTAATTTTACAATAACACAATGAATATAACAATAAAAAGATTCCATTGTATTTTAAAGATTCGATGCTATTTCTTATACTTAGTGTGCATGTACTTGTGAATTTTAATAATTTTTATTTATAAGTATTATAATTTTTACCTCTCCCTTGGCAACTACTTTATTACTTTGTGATTTACAATTTTTTAATTCATTTGTACATATCTTTCTGTTTGTTTTTATGTTAACATTTCAGTAACGCCTCAGTAAAAGCCCTTCAGTTTTCAGTGTTTCAGTAAAAACGCTTGATACATATAAACCAAAAAATTTATTTGGTAATACCCAATAGAAAAAAAATTCTGTAGCTATTAAAAGAAATCAGTAGTTGTGAAAAATTCCTGCCTGTCAGAAAATTCATAACAGCATGTCTGTACATTTAAAGTACCGGGTGGTTATAATTAAACTTCCCGAATAAACGGCATCCTACAGCGCAAACGGGTAAACGGAATGCAACGAAATTTCGTATATGGGCTGTACATGAGATGCGCTCACGGAATTTCGAAAAAAAATTTTTGTTCCAAAATGTCCACTAGAGGGCGCCTTTTCGGGAAAAACACAATTTAACACAATAAACGACCAAAACGGAATACAGAAACAATATTAACAATCCAGAACAAAAATTATGAGTAATAAAATGTAAAACAGGGAAAAGCTGTCAGTTGTAGGAGAAAAATTTCGAGATTTGCATGCTTGGGAAGAAGAGGAAGCTTTATACAAAACACGTTGGGGTATAAAACGTTTGCAGGCGTTGCCATGTTTAAGTTGATGTTTCCGGCTGTACTAATCACGGTCTCATTCGTTGAACGTGCGTTATTGGTGAAGCTGTTTTACGAAAACAAAGGGGATGCTTCTGCTGCAGTTTGTGAATTTAGTCGTAGAAAGAACGTACGGCGTGGACCAATTTCTACTAAAGGTATCCGGACCATGATTAAGAGATTTGAAGAGACGGGTTAATTAGGAGTTCAACCTGGAACAGGCCGTAAACGTATCACACCGGTACTTGTTGATGCCGTCAAGACAGCTGTTGACGCACAGTCCCAGACATCAGAGTTTGGTAGCAGTAGCGCTCGTGCAGTTTCTCGACAGACAGGCTATTCTTACAGCACCGTCCGAAAAGTACTCAGAAACATAATGCACAACTTGCCATACAAGATCCGCCATACCCAGGAGCTGCTTGATAGGGATAAACCACAACGTCTCTCATTCGCAGTCAGTTTTCTCAACAGAATGACTGTTGATCTGTCATGGCCTTGGAATATTCTGTGGAGCAACGAGGCTCATTTCTACATCAATGGGACAGTCAACACACATAATTGCAGCATTTGGGCTAAGGAAAATGCGCCGATCCAGACTGAATTTCCCGTACAGTCTCCAAAGGTCACTGTCTGGTGTGGATTCATGGCGACATTCATCCTTGGGCCATTCTTCTTTGAGGAAATCGGTGAACGTGGGCCTGTCACATGTTCCGTTACGGGCCGTCGGTACCATGACATGCTGCAGACATTTCTTCTGCCGCAACTACATCAAAGGCGGGTCCTTACATCGACCATTTTCATGCAGGATGGTGCGCCCCCACATATCCATGGGTCCGTGAAGGCGTTATTGCTCCAACACTTCACAGAGGAACGTGTTATTAGTCGCTTCTTTCCTAATCCATGGCCACCACGTTCGGCGGATCTAACTCCGTGCGATTTCTGGTTATGGGGATATTTAAAAACCCTGGTGTATCGTGGATGTGTTGCGACGTTTAATGACTTAAAGAACTCCATAACACTTCATGTGCGAAGCCTCACAACTGATCAGTTACGATCTGCTGTTCAACACACTGTCCATCGACTTGAAATTCTGCAGGTGAATGAAGGTGGTCACGTGGAGCAGCTTTCCCTACATCGTCCTGGACACGATTAACAACTGCTCCTCTTTTGCAATTTCGTCCTAATCTGTTCTTGTTTCTGCAAACTGAACTGTTTTTGTTTCTCCCTTACCTTTACTTAATGTGGTTCGATGACAAGGTGATCAGAAACTAGTCAATAAATGTTAACATTGTTTTCTGTATTCTGTTTTGATCGTTTATTGTGTTAAATTTTACGTTTTTCCCGAAAAGGCGCCCTATGGTGGACATTCGGACAAAATTCTTTTTTCGAACAAAATTCTTTGTCCGGAACAAAATTCTTTTTTCGAAATTCCGTGAGCGCATCTCGTGTATAGCCCATATACAAAATTTCGTTGCATTCTGTTCACCCGTTTGCGCTGTAGGATGCCGTTTATAGGGGAAGTTTAATTATAACCACCCGGTATACTGTTTATTTTTTATTACAGTTAAAATCCCCCAGCGTTATAAGTTTCACCATCCGTTTTTTACGGTTTGATTATTTTTTGTGATTTACAGATTTTGTAAAACCATTCCTGCTATTCTTCCATTCAGTTGTACCTTTGTCTACTTTGATTTATACGGCGTTTATCACGCCTTTCTGCAATTGATAAGAGAGCGAATTTGCTTCTTGTTGAAAGCCTAAACTATTCAAACAGCCAAAATTAAATTCAAAGATTGATATTACATTTCTAATCGTTTCTTAGAAATAAAATATTTTTTGAGCAGTTTTTCCAAATTTTCCCATGTACACTTTCCTAAGCATTGAGTTTTACCAGACATGCACCTTGCGAGTAATTCATTGCTGGCTAATACAGTGGTACCTCGAATTACAAGTGTCTCTACTTACGAGTTTTTCGAGATACGAGCATTCTCTCGGTAGATTTTTTGCTTCGAGATACGAGCTAAAATTCGGGTTACCAGCAAACTTCTGATATCCCACAGCTAGTTTGAGCAGCGAATGCCATGTTACGTGCTCATCAAATGAGAACACAAAAAGCATATAATATTTACAACCTTTATGTACAATTATTATACAATTGTATACATATTATTCTGAGACTACCATCCAGTCTTAAACCGAGAGATTAACACTCAACAATTACCACCCGGGGCAGCTTGCTCTGCCCAAACTTGAGTCGCCCTCTAAAACCGAACAGCGCGCAACCTCTCTCGCAGAGAGATAGCTTCAATTCCCTCCCCCACACTGGAACTCCCCATGGGGTCTAGGGGATGGGACGACCTTGGTCGTAGGATCGCAAGCTCTCCTCCTTCTACAGATTCTGAGAAAACGTTCTTCGTATTCTGAAAGAAGAATCTGGACACAGTGAACGATGCAACAATCGTCCAACTTCCGTGTCTCAGTCGTTCACTCTAAGAGAGTAGCTGGTAATAAAAGCGAAAGTGAGGAAAGCGGGGCAAAAAGGTCAAAAATCAACTAATAAGGTTTAATTTTTTCAGTTCAGCTTTTTTCCTCCTCTTCCATCAGCGTCTTCAAGTCTGATCTCGAAGGTAAATGTTGTACATTGCACTTAATAAAACAAATTTATTGCAGTACATTCTATTGTATTGCGTTTTTATACAATGTTAGTCGTTTATAAGCACAATTTTCGTATTTAAAAACATGTAACAAAAAATTGCGGTGTTTTGGGGAAGCCCGGAACGAATTAATAGCATTTGCATTCATTTCAATGGGGAAAATTGATTCGAGATACGAGTGTTTCGAGTTACGAGATCTGTCATGGAACAAATTAAACTCGCAAGTCGAGTCGGCAAGTCCACTGTAGTTGATATACTGGTAATACATTGATAAGTATATACTCTAATAATTTAGTTTTCATTAGCTTATGGGATTTTGGTGTTTCTTTACTTGCAAGTACCCGCTGGTTAAAAACACCACGAAGCCACACCTGTCGAGCATTTTAAATCTTTTGGGGATTTATCCTTGGAGGAGCAATGAAACAATGTGGCATGAACTGCCGTTTTCATTTTCCCTGCATCAGGCACATTATCGCATTTATTGCTTTTCTGTAAAGATTTGTTAATTTTATGATAGTCTCTTCTTTGAGACTACCTTCTTTGCTTCTCCACTCCTTCATTTTATTACGAAGCCCTGTTCCTAATCTTTTCGAAGCATGATTAATAAATTCCTCTATTGTTATATTGACGTCCTTACCATAAACATTCAATTCCACTAAAAGCTGGTAGGTTTTCGCATAACCATCGGACAGAATAATCACATCTCATTTTACAATTACTCACAGATCGTTTCCAAATGTCAGCTGCTGCAATTATCTTTATTGCATAAGACGATCCTGTATAATTTTGAGAACATTTAGGTTTGTGTCCATCAAACCAAATTCTGAATTCCGAAGTATGTTCTCAAATATTTCTCTTTGTGGCAGCACATTCCGGACAGTATTTAGACAGAGTTTCGTAATCAATTACTAACCCGGTCAAAATATCTCTGACGAAATCAATTCCATACAGTGATGAATGCCCGCGTTTTTGCCAGGTCCCATCATACGAAAACATCTTGGTCTGGGATACCTTATCTAATTCTTTGTGTTTTTTCGCACAACATTTCAGGTAACTTTTGAATGCCCTTTTTAAAATTTTGTCGTTCTGTATGCAAACTCGGTAAACATTTTGAAAATCTTTTTATCCATTGCATGGATCCCAATAGCCATAGAAAATTGCTTTCAATTGCGGCATGGCCTTTTCCAATTTTTAAAAATGATTCAAGTTTTTTATTACCATGAAAGCACTTTTCAGTCTCGTTTAATCGAGGACTGGAAAATATGGAGCTGAAAACTTCATCACATTCTTTGCCGATCAGCTGAATTTTAAAAGCAGATCATATGCTCCATTAGATATAACAACTAAGGAATTACTGCAAGACACATCACACTTTATATTGCGAAGATCAGACCACATACCACTGTTCATAAACATATATGATGCATTTTTCTGCAATTTCTCGCATGTGATATGCTTTCAAAACTAACACTTAGTTTATTTCACTGGTACTTGCATCCTGAGCTAAACCATTGGTAATAAAACTTGGACTTTCAGCTGGTTGGTTATCCGTAGGATGTTCATTTTTTCCCATCACTGTTCAAGAATTTATCAACATTTGCAGAAACATAAGTTTTTACAGAGGACCATCATTTCTGAATTTTAGCAATGCACAGAAATTTCTTCTTCGATAGTCTGGATACGAAATGACATCTTCGATAGTCTGTCTGCACACACACCTACACATACACACGTACACACACACACACACCTAAACACACACCTACACGCACACCTACACGCACCTTCACACACACCTGTACACACCTGTACACCTACACCCACCTGTACACCTACAACTACACACACCTACACACACATACTTGCACACCTACACACACAGGCCTACACACACACACATACACCTACACACAGACACAGATACACACACCTTCACACACACACACCCCACACACACACACTTACACACACACCTACAGGCACACCTACAGACACACCTTCACACACACACATACACACACACATACACCTACACACACACACAGATACACACACCTTCACACACACACACCCCACACACACACACTTACACTCACACCTACAGGCACACCTACAGACACACCTGCACACACAAGCATACCTACACACTTACACCTGCACACCTACACACACACCTACACATACACACCCACACAGACACACACCTACACATACACACCCACACAGACACACACCTACACACACACTAGCACATGCACGCATACCTACACACACAACTCCACATTTACACCTGCACACCTACACACACCTACACACATCTACACACATCTACACATACACCGTCACACCTACACACATCTACACACACACCTACACACCTACACACATGCACACCTACAGACACACCTGCACACACACCTACACACACACACAGATGTGTGTGTGTGTGTGTCACAAGCGTTGTCCGCTGTCCGCTGTCCGAACATGATGCCACCCCAAACCATGAAGCTCTGTGTGACGTTCGATGATATGGGCTGGCAGGTAACTCTCTCCGAGAAGCCGCTACACGTGTCCACGACCGCCATTCCTCCATAAACAAAATCGGGATTCGTCTGAAAGCAATGCCCGATGTCATTCAATCGTAAAGTGACGATAACTTCGACACATAGCTAGACGGGTAGCCCTGTTTCGAATGGTTAAAGGAACCCCAGTGGCTGGCCGTCGTGCGCCCATCCCTTCCTCATGCAACCTGTTAAGGATAGTTTGGCAGGACACAGATGCCTAATCTGATAATGGCAGGAAAGTTTGTATATGACTTGCCGTGGTGAATGGGTCCCCACGAAACATTCGCCGAATTTTCTTATCAGTGCGATCTGACGTGCACGTGGATGATTCATTGTCTCTTTGCTGTTTTCTCAGATGGTCCTGCGTCCATCGTTCCACACATCGCTGAATTGTATTCATGTCCCGTCGAACACGACTGGCAATTGCGCGCATAGACAAACCGAGCTTATGAAGTTCTATTGTTCCTCAGACGATAGTTGCTGGTATTCAGCTCGCTAATGTCTCCGAAGCATTTTCTACCCTTCTTCAAGTTCCGTTACAACAATCATTGATATCATCATATACAGAGCGAGCCAGCTACTGGCTTTCATAGCCAGAAACTGGGTATCATGTGACCAGATGCGCACGCGTATTTTATCATTTGCATACGTCTGGTATCTACCGATCCTGTTATTTTCACATCGCTAAGCTCATTCTTTCATGGTCTTACAATTTCACTTTTGACGAGTGTATGTATGTATGTATGTATGTTATTAGTGTTAAATTTAGTAATAGTGAGAGACCCCAATATTTATAATGAAGTGTAATAAATTGATGCAAAGTTACACAAATGTACGGAATAAATCAAACTTTTAGCCATGAAAATGTAATTCTGCATATAAGAAAACGAGAATATATAATTTTTACATGTCATTTAGATACGGATAATATTATATTTTCTTTACATGATATCTTGTATGTATTTGAATAAGTCATAATTCATTGATAGCTTTTGAAATTACAGTTTCTAATAACATATCTAATATAAATATTTTCTGAAGTAAAGCATGCGGTTACCGATTAAAGTTACAACGCTGCATTTGCCTTTCATATGTTATAAAGCACCTAGTAATATAGATATGTATCATGATTAAAGACGCTCCTTATAATATGTGGAGATTGATCGTAGTTCTTGATGTATTCCAAAGCAGTGTTATACTGAATTAATCGTAATTTCCCGTCAGATTCATCAAATGAGGTTTGTTGTGTCGTTGCAATACCAAGTTCCGACTACTACAATCCATAGGCGACCTTGGTTTGTCTGGACTTACGTAAGTTTTCCCAATCTTATTACTGGTCTTCCTTTTTCAACCCAAAACTCTAGTTTTCCATTTAATAGAGTTTAAAACATTATTTCGAACTTAAACATCAAGTCGTGAGTGTAATGATCGAACAACTAACGATATTTTGAAATCTAAAATGAATGCAGGTAATGACATGCAGTTACATAAAGTTTCAGCAAATTCTCGTACGATTTTTTTAAAATAAATACTACTGTAGATCAATAAACAAAATATACAGAGCTATATCTGTAGTTCACTATACTCTAAATATTCTGAAAAACACGCATGAAAATTTTGAATGACATACAACACAATTATACTTATTATACTTATCACGATTATACTTATTATAGAGCTATCACAATAATCGTATAGCATTTTTTATGAGAAATAAGTTCGGAAAACGCAATTAAACTTTTCTCAAGTGTTAAAATTGACAGTTGTTGCTCTTCTATACATAATGCCCTTTCTAATGATAGGACAGAAATAAGGCAGATGTCTAGAGACAGTTTCACATTCTTTAAGAAACAGTAATACAAAAAATTGGAATTTTCATTAAAATCGAGGTTTTAACCGTAGTCGGATACCCTGATAATGAAATTTTATGGTCCATCATATTATGTATTATATCTGAAAGCTAGTCTGTTCATATTTCAACGAGCAATATAAAGCCATTCTTAATAACAAATAAAGAACCGCCAACTTTTTTCAGAAACTGGTATTCCAATTCTTAGAACCTCAGGTCCTCAATTTAAATCTTTTTAGATGTATAAAAAGGGTAAAACTCGACAAATCATATTTTCTAGTCAACGAGAACTAAAAATATTCTGTAATTTTGAGCTAAGTAATATTTTGTAAAATTTAATGCGTGTAATTTATTTTTAATTTTCCATTTCTGATTTTTTTTATTTGAATATAAGTTTCATTTTAAATTATAAATTATAAATCCGATAATCTATATATATAAAACAGTTCCATACCTAAATGACTGACTGACTAATAGATAACGCACAGACCAAACCGCTGGACCTAAAGAGAGAAATTTTGCATGGCGATTCTTCATATAGGGTAGGGGTGCACTAAGAAAGATTTTTGAAAAAGACTTCTTAGATTTTTTTAATTAAATTTTTAAGTTGTTTTTGGTAATTTTTTTTAAGTTTGCATTTAAAATAATAATCTGAGGTTTATAAAATTTACATCACGAGAAAGATCATAAAAATTCCTTTAAAACGAAATCTTTATCGAATCTTTACCTCTATTTTCTGATTTTTGGTGAATTTCTAAAAAAATAATTTTTAGAATTTTATTCATTAAATGCTGATAACGTGGTTTCTTTTCTTTTTGTGATACTTTAAAGTAATTTTCTGTCACGTGCATAACAACGAAATACATTCAGGAAAAAAAATTCCTTGCTAATGCGGCAGACGATTGAACATTATCCAAAAAAATATTAAAATACAGTTAAAAGAAATGTTCCTCAAACTGTCCTAGATTAACTGTACTATAATGTTTTGTGTGTTCTATTAGATTTAATTTGAATATTTTCTCCTACATTATTTTTTTTATTCGTTACGATATATATATATATATATATATATATATATATATAAAATGAATGTTTGTCTGTAATGGTATAGAAATCCCCAGTTTAGGAGCGACGATCGTGAAATTTTACATACAGGTGTCGTTAAAAACAACCGAGGGTTTTAAGAACTACCAGAATCGAAAATAATTACCGTTAATTTTTAATTAATAAAAACCCAACAATTTTTGAAGGGTGCGTGTACTCAATGTAAGATATTACATTTTGTGGAATCACCCCTGTGAATATTGCGGCCACGTTGGGGATAACTGGAAAACAGCGAGCGAAAAGATAAAAATAAATAACAGCAAAAAGTATCAAGTCATATATTAAACCAGAATAATAGATGAAAATAATAATCTTTAAAGTCAGATTTTATACTCTAAAATAGATCAGATCCAACGGCATATTGACACTCACGACACGCAATGGAAAATTCGAATCAACCACGCTAAGTGTCACGAGATCATTCTTAATTGCTACTGCAATCCCCTCGCCTATATCTTTGTGTCTATTGAAGAGCTAAAGACTAAGCTTCTATCCTGCTAACTTCTTTCTCACTTAAAACTCCTCTTAAGTGATTGGTGACTGTATATTCACCGATCCACACAAACTTGCCAATAATCGCAGTGCGAATACCTTTCACTTTAATCTTTATAATACTGTTTGATCGTGGCGCATGCGGAAGACCGCGTACTTCCTGAAATTTTGACCCGGGTTCGAATACCGGCCGTGTGAATTCTTCTAAACCTGGAATTTCAGCTTTTATTTTATTATGTTTATAATTATAATTTTTTTTATTTTATTATTTATTCAGATTTTTTATATGTTATTTATACTGTGTTTAGTTTTTATTGGATTTTAGTAAAAAACATTTTTTTTCACTTTTGGTTATCAAACATTACACAATTTGACATTTTTACTTTTCAGATTTAGTGCTTCAATGATGAAATGCCTAAATTCCGAGATGTGTATAACATTCCACATGTATTTTTTTCTATGTTATTTATACTGTGTTGATTTTTAAATTGATTTTGGTTAACAAACATTCTTAAAATCCCGGTCAACGCCGGATAAATTATCACCTGTGAAGGTTGATAATTTATAAATCTTAAAACTGTTCCCACATGTATATTTACCGACCCATAAGGACTTTCCAATATTTTTAATTAATAAAAAACAAACAATTTTTGAAGGATGCGACTCTCGATTCATAAACGTTCAGTAGATGGGGCCACAATTTTAAACTTTTAGTATTTCATCCCATTTATAATATTTTCTTTTTGATTTTCCGACTTTTGTGCAATGTTTTTAATTTCTCGATTAAAAGTAGTTTTTTATAATAATTTATTTCGCTTGAAAAGCTAAATATTTTATGAACGCGGTTTATATTATCATTATCTTTAAATCGTAACGTTAACTTCATGCGAGAGCATTATTTTCATATGCTTTTTTTATTATCTTTATAATAGCGTTATTTCCATATGCTTTTAAACAACTATCGATTTTAATTCATATTATGTTGGTTTTTTTATTAATAGTCGGCTAGTTATAGTTATTATTAGTCGGCTTCGTCCCAAGAACTGAAAAGTAGAACATGGTAGAAAATAAAACACACGCTATAGACACATTCGCTGGAAAAAAATTAACGGTAATTAAAAATTAACGGTAATTAATTTCGAATTCGGAAGTTCTTATCTTTATATTCATATGCTTTTTCATTGACGAATTATTAAACTGTTGGTTTAAAACCTTTTGTGTAATTTATACATCGGTGAGTGCTTAATTATTGTAATTAATAGATTTATATTTCTGGAGAGGATGTTTCAGCTTTTAGTGGTACTATGATGAAAGGCTGAATTTGACAAAATTCTCAGGAGTTTATTATGGAGAGAAAAGGAATTTAATATGTAGAAGATGTTTATAGGAGTTTAATGTGGAGAGGAGTTAAATGGTTTACAGCTGTTAATCAAACACTTCATTTTTTAAAGAGGCAATGTTGGAGTCATTTCATGGTTCTATTGGTAAATTCTGCTAAACCTGTAATTTCAGTTTTATTTTTGCCCCAGTGATGAAAGGCTAATTCTAGCTGAATTCTGAGGAGTTTATTATAAATTTATATATTTTTATATTGGGTATTCCTTTTATTCATGTGTATAACATTTCACATATTTTATCTATGTTATTTATACTGTGTTTAGTTTTAAATAAATGTTGGTTAACAAACAATAGACAATTTGACTTTTCAGATTTTAGTGCTAAAATGATGAAAGGCTGAAATTCCTAAATTCTTATATGTGTATAACATTTCACATATATTTTTTCTATGTTATTTATGCTGTTAATTTTTAAATTGATTTTGGTTAATATTCTTAAAATCCCGGGCAACGCCGGGTACTTCATGATATATATATATATATATATATATATATATATATATATATATATATATATATATATATATATATATATGGCATTAATTGCATACATTGACCGTTGTATTTAATTTGAATGTACTCCGTATCGAAGCACGGGTATTCTGCTAGTAAAATATAATTGCGATAATTAAAAATGTGAATACAGTTAAATGTGATCTCATATAACAATTTATTTCTTAATTATTATGGTAAAACTCCCGAATAGAACGAATACCTCTGAGGCCTCAACTATATATTTTCTACTGTGCAAGTTCCATCAAGAGAGATAATAATTCACCAATAAAATAAACGAATATACGTGGCAAAGCTTCGTCCCAAGCACTGAAAAGTAGAACATGGTAGAAAATAAAACACACGCTATAGACACATTCGCTGGAAGAAGATTAAGAAGAATGCAAAAAGTAAAAGTTATTCTCCACTGAATCAATTCAATCCTGTTCGAGACGAAATTGCTTGGAGCTTTTTGTAACGCCTTTAAGAATACTTCAATAAAGTTTCGGGTTTACTGGTGATAATCTATTATTTCTATCAGTGATTTATGACAGTCGGTTTATTTTATGATGCTTTTATAAAAGCACTACATCTTCATAATTTTTATATAACATTTTCTCGAAAATCGCAGGAGCATTAATCATAAATTTGAGATTTCATTACTCTATCGATCTTTTATTGTATTGAGACGTATATTTTTAAACCATTTCTCTTCAATAGCCTTTTGAAACTTGATAGAATAATTTGATGTATTAGCGCTTTAATACGATTTTCGAGATTTCGAGGTTTTCTTTTTTCTGGGGTAGAATAAAACCACTATTTCGGAGTGAGGATTTCATAAATCGTATTTTTTTATGAAATTAAACCAGATCCTCTTATAAACTGATTATCTTTTTTTTTTTTAACTTGGAGAGCGTTACAATTTGAAAATGTTGTAAAAGATCTAAAACCATTTAGTAGATATCTTAAATCTGATTAAATATTTGCTCGAAAATATGGTTTATGTTGTAAAATAAAAGCCAAAACTAATTTTTATTCCTTACTCCAAATAATATTCTTTGCAGGGATTGTGCCCATTCACTTAAAGCGATAAACAGAACAATTTGATTTATTTCTCAAGCTTACGTTAATTATTATGAATAGCATGTTAGTTGTTCAGATCACATCTACCTTACACTGAGAATTTGCTTTCACATTCATGAAGTGTATGCAACTTTACTGATTAATCAAATATAAACAGCCTACTAATCCCTCTACTACCTTATATCCAAACAATGACATGGATTTGTCCCTTTAAAATGTGCCGTTTTATTTAAATAGAAAATTAGATAACAATATTCACAGTGTTTAGGGGTGAATGACTTCAGGACAAGTGCTGAAGAATTGGGGAAATGAATCATACACTAAATCTGTAAAGTTATATGAATCGGTTTTAGTCCTACAGTTTTCTATTAAACATAACGCCACTACAGGAAAGATTACCTTCTATCGCATTGATAGACTGTTGCCTCTCTGACAATGGTTATAACATGTTTTTCATTATTATATTGATTCTCCTTCGATTTCGACGTAGCTTATATATATGTGTGTGTGTATGTGTGTCACAGTGCTTACACCGCGTAACCTTTTATCTACTAATCAACTCTTAATGGTAGTCGTTAAACAATAGGCCGGTGAAAGAATTAATACCTAAATAACATCTAAAGTCTTCTTTATTAATTAACATTAATTAAACCCTACACAATGCAGCTAAAACGCTATTTCCCTTTATCACTCAGCTCCGGATGTGCGACCGGCCTCTCTGAAATGTAATCCGCAATTTAATGCTTTGTTCTATAAAATCGCTTAGGTAAAAGCGCGGACGTTAGTCAGCAACTGGGGATCTGGTGAGTCATCTCTCACGTGCTTCGACGAACATTCGATGATTGCGTCGGTCCTCGTTCTAGGCAATTAATCATTGATGACCTCGGTCATGTGAACTCGCCGCTTCAAAAACAACCTACTTCGTGAAGTTCCGATGCAGAAGATACGTCAGAAAGTTTCAATATCGCCATTTTCTGCAAAAGCAAATGAACAATTGGACAATAAGTGGCATTCTTGTTGGTCTCTAGAACAAAATGATATTCGTGAAAAAAAATTATGTACCCCCCCCCCCCCAAAAAAAAAAAAAAAAAAAAAAAAAACTAAAAAAATCTTTAATGCTTGTCACAAAGTTCAAACTTTTGGCGTTGAGGCAAAAATGGGCATGAAGATATCAAAGGAGTGGGCCAATAATGAAGTTGGTGTTTTTGGCTCAAATCGAGAACAGCAGTTAACATCTCTACGGACTAAAATATTTAAACACAAAGAATGTTCAGGGCATAAAACTGCCATGAAAATATCGGAAGAGGCAAGGAAGCAAACACTGCAGAAAGTTTGCCTAAAGTCCCTTTCAGGTCAAAAAGAGGTAACTGTCAAAATATTTCACATCGCCTACAAAGTTGCAAAATGTAATCAATCATTCAATAATTCTGAAATGGATAGTGACTTGCTTGAACTTAATGGTGTTGATATGGGACGAATACTTCACTCTACAAATGATTGCATCAATATAATCAATCGCATTACTAAGGAAATGAGAACAAACTTGGTCCGCAAAGTCATAACTTCCAAATCATTAATATCCTTAGTCCTCGACGAAGTAACATCCTTTAATGAAAATTCTACTTTAATCTTGTATTTCAATGTCATGTTTCCTTGTTGTGAAATGACTACTCCAGTGAATTTTTTATCGACTTGATTGAGTAAGATGATGTAACAGTGAAAGGGATGATTGTCTCCACTTTGGTTTGTCATCTACAATCTATTCGATTAACGGAAGAATATCTGAATGATTATCTAGTTTCTTTTCCTTTTGATGGCGCAGTAGTAATGCATGGATCTCATGGTGGAGTTAGGAAATTATTCAAAGGAAAAATTCCATCGATAATGGATGGCACTGTATGAATCACAGATTGGAATTATCCGTCCATGATGTTGTGAAGAGAATTTCTGGAATAAACACAAACAGGTTCAAGACATTTATTGACAAGTTATATGTTCTCTACAATGCATCACAAAAAATAGTCGAGAGTTGCAAGCCTGTTCTAATTCACTGGAAATGAAACGTTTGAAAATTGGATGAATCCTAAGCACTCATTGGATAGCATCCAGTTTTAGTTCAATTTCTTCTGTCTGGTAGGATTACAAAGCATTAGTACAAAATTCAATGGCCTTATTTGAATAGTGGTCCAACTCCACTTTTAAAAAAAATAGAGTTAACCTCACTTTCATGTTCATACAAGTTATTTCTATCTTATTTTTAAACTGGTACACCTCCAGCCCATTTATATTGCCAACAGAGGTCATTGCAAATCCGACTTCAGCAGTCATTTCTCAGCACTCATTAGACTTTAAGGCTATGTATCTCAAAATGTACAAGAATAGAGTTGGACCACTATTCAAATAAGGACTTCATTTTACAGTTACTAAAGATCATTCTTACAAAAACAAGAGACAGATGTATGTAACATGGTGGAAGGGGGAGGTAGAAGGAGTTTTTTTGGGGGGGGGCAGTAACTTAAGTTTTCTGGACCGCGAAAGTTTGGCAATGTTTTGAAACGGACCTACAGGAAAAATAACTTTTGACCACTTGTATCGAAGATAAATAATATATAATCAAAGAGACATCTTGCAAGTTTTGGTGAGAGGAACAATAGGTGAATTTAATATTTATGATTTTAAATTATGAATTTAACTCTTCACACACAGAAAAAAAAGATTGATTGTACGGTGTGTTGCCAGAAGCATTCGAAAAAGGTGGGTTTAAGTCAAGGAAGCAATAAATACATGGAGAAACTTTTATAAACGAGACACCGCTGGACAACATATGTCGGTACATTTCCATTATATCGGCCTATCGCCAACACCTTGGAGAGGAAAAATCGCTTTTATATACTTTCAGAGACTGGAGTTTGTTGTCCGGAACATCTATTTACAAACCGCAGACGCAATCACCGCACCACAGCATTACTAACAAAGAAAATATATTTAAGTGGACTGAAATGAACTTTAAAATTAGAAGAATATTTAAATATTTATTTTCTGGTGTAGTTCTGTCTACTTCTTACATATACTTATTCATGTAATCTGAGTCCTATTATGAGAGGGATAACGATATAGATGCCACCGAATGCAGAAACGTAGTTTCAAAAAACAATATGTAATGTGAAAAGTCGACAAAAAGTAATATGTAATGTCAAAAGTCAGCATTATCTTTTATTTCGTCTAGGACTTTGTTGTTGTTCTTCTTACTTTAAAATGTAGTTCGCAAAAGTGGACTTAGGTTGTGAAAAATGAGTATTGTCTTGTATCCATTTTATTTAATTGTCTCGAACGTTACAAAAAAAATCGTCAAGTCGATATAATGAGAAAGTGTCAATGTGTCCCTTTACACCGCCTTTGTTTGCTTACCTAATTAAATGCCCTTTGGAGGGGTCCATATACTGCAAAACCATATAGATAATATATATTTCTAGAATCGTCTTGGACGTGGTGGTCCAGTTGGCAAGAGCAGCGGGCCAGTAATCTGAACACCCCTGGTTCGATGTTCGTCGCTGAAAATTCACCGCCGTGTTCACTAATGGATGCCAGGGCACGTAAAATAGGGCGGGGCTGCAATGTCCTCCAAGTTCTCAAATTTACCTCTGGAGTTGCGGGATCAAGTGTTCCGGTCTCGTCACTTGACTCGGTTCAAAATTACGGGACCAGTCATTTAGCCAAGTCGTACTCCGACCCTTGTGGTGTTAATTCAAAGCAGGAGCCGCACCTTCATCGCTCATAGCCTTCGGGACCTGATATAATGTTGCTGTTAGTCAAGTGGCATAAACAACGACAACAGAATAGTCTTGGTCTTCTTTATTTTTTAAACACAAAATTGAGATTCCAAAATTTCAAGCATTTTATGTGATATGTGCCCATAAGGAAAACCGTTGTTAAGAAAAGAAAGATACATTGAAAGTAAAATACTTTCGTGATTAAATTTAATTTTATCTTATCAGCCCTTAACTGTAACTTTTACTACTACTCTTCAGAAAGATATATTCCAATCCGCAACTGAACATTAAGTCAAGCATCCGATTTGACTCTGAAATAGAGGATTATATTGAAAAAGAAAGCCACGTGTCACCCGTCAAAGAGCGTACAATTGGCAGAATCAATTTTTTTTTCCAACTGAACATTTTTTCCTTTTGACTGGATGCAGTCATTCTTCACAACGCGTCAAATTCTTCTCCATTTGAAGAGAGAACTTGCTGACCTTTGTTATTTTACTTTCTTAGCATTTTATGAATCATAGTTCAAACTAACATAACTATAAAACAGGAACGATTGAAATAAAAAAAAAGAAACTGCAGAGTTCGCATGACATTTTCATGTTTTCTAGCTTACGGTCAAATTATGATTTGATTCTCGGAGGAATCATTTCCATCCGAAACGTCAATTATATCGATAGGAATGAAGTAACTTTTTTTAGAATGAATCACAAGAATTTAGTGCTTATAGTAATACATGGAATATGTTTAAAAAATATATAAAAAATGTATTAAATGTTACATAACATTACTTATCAGGTACAATTTACGAAACATTTTTATTTCTCGTTAGAGTGGAAATATGATATGCCGTTATTAGTTTTGCCTTTTTTTATGAATAAAAAATCTTTTTAAACTAAGGACGAGTAGCTCTAATAATTGCATTGCCATTTTCTGGAAATAATCGGTGGTTCTTTTATCAATTATTAAGAGTGGATTTATAATGCTCACTGATATATTCAGTATTACTTTAAGCAACAATAGGTTACATAGCATATTTTAGTCTATATCAAGGATTTAGTTCTTATAGTAATCTGTGAAAAATGTATAAAAAATATATTACATGTTACATAACAGTACGGGTGGTGTGGCCCAGTTGTGAAGAGCAGCGGGCCAGTGATCTGAACGTCCCTGTTTCGATGCACGTCGCTGCAAATCCACCGCCGAATTCACTAATAGTTGCCGGGGCAAGTAAAATAATGCGTGGCTTCAAAATTACCTCTGGTTCAAAATTACCTCTGGAAGTGTGGGGTCAAGTGTTCTGGTCTCGTCACTTGACTCGGTTCAAAATTACGGTACTGATCTTTTTGACCAAGTGGGACTCCGACCCAAGTGATGCCAGTCAAAACGGGAGCAGCACCTTCATCGCCCATAGGCTTCGGGACTTGCTCTGATGTTGCTGTCGGTTAGGTAGCATAAGCAACACTAACATAACAGTACTTATCAGATATAAATTAAAATATATGTTTATTTCTCGATAGAGAGGAAATATGACATATCGTCAATTATTTTACCATTTTTGCGTATAAAAAAATATTTTAAACTAAGGACGAGTAGAATTGGAGAAGAATCTAAGAATTGGATTGCCAATTTCTGGAAACATTTGGGGGTCCTTTTATTGATTATTAAGAGTGGCTTTATATTTTTCTCTGATATATATCTAGTACTGCTTTAAGCAACAATAACTTACATAACATATTACATATTCTTGGGTGTATCACAAGAATGTAGTGCTTACAGTAATGTGTGGAAAATTATTATACTCATCAGCAAGAATTCATTTACTGTAAGTATCCATTATTTTTCGTCTAATAAACATGCGTATTAGGGACTTACAGTAAACTTATGGATCTGAAATACATAACGACAACTCTTTCAATAAATTTCACCAATAAATTTTGAAATGGGGTCGAGTGACTGCATGTTTCGAAACAGTTAGCCGTTCACCATCAAGCCGTGGAGCATTGGTGTGATTGCCGTAATGCGCAAGTCACAGTTCAGAAAAGCATTTATCAAGTGTTAATTGCGACAATCACACCCATATTTCTCTGCCTGGTGATACTAATAACTAAATAAACACGTGTATCGTTATTATGGAATTGAAGAAGTGTTCACTACACATGCGTACTAAAATTGTCCGTCTAAATTATATATTTTTAGTTAATCTAAATCTTCTTTTCTACTCCAATGTGATGAACCCTGTCTAATAATTAAAGGTTTTGTGAGAAGTTTTCTAAATTTCTGAAGTTTTGAACGGCCACTAAAGTTTGTAACATACTATCAAGCCCACGCATACGCACACACACACACGCACCAATTTAACCATGCATATTATCTTAACAACCCGAAAACAAATCGATTCTAATATAGGACACAAACATTTTAATACTTCTTTTTTTTGTAACATTCTGACTATGAGCTATTTTTCCTGAGAAAAGTGAGCGGAGAGAGGATAT
>OU015497.1:70526471-70603971 GCA_907164885.2 Dolomedes plantarius
TTTTATTACCGCTTACCAAATTCGTCTAAAAAATGTGCGAACAGCGTCTGTATATATATATATATATATAATGAAAACATTTTTAGATATGTCTTTTCATTTTTCCCAATAATTTTATTAATATTGTATCATTAGTTTTTTCTATTCAATTAATGATTTCAAGCTACAGTTTTCAAAAAAGATGAGATCGTCACCATTTTCATCGAAATGACTATCATTTATTCTTAGTTGAATATGTTCTATTTTATGTGTCTTATCTAAATGCTACACAATCTCAGGTACATTTCCCTCGTGAATTATCCCTATTGTTTAAAGTATATTTTGAATTACTGAAATCTTTATAATTTTTGTTATTCATCATCACGAACAGTAATGAACTGAAACCTTCAATAAAGATATGGATCTATGTGACAAAACTTGAAACGTGATCATTTACCTTGAACCTTACAGATACGAGTGACTCAATGATTTTGCATCAGATAGGCAAGTTTTATTAAAATCTAATTCCCATAAGTACGTGACTACAGAGGCAGTAAGTTCAATCCTGAATAACAATTTTCACGTATCTCGGAGATAAAGCACGCTTGGTGTATTGTTAAGTAAAACAGTGAATGTACTCGTAGAGCTAAAATGATATTGTCTAATAAAATATTTAGTTTTGTCAAACTATATTAACAGAGCTATGTTTTCCAAAGTTTACCGCGTTTTCAAAGATAACGGTGTTAAAACATAATTTTAGAGTCAAAACATAATTTTAATGTTGAATGATTTAAATTTATTTCCACAGCACGTTTCTCGAAGAAATAATCTATATATATATATATATATATATATATATATATATATATATATATATATATATATATATATATATATTATATATATTATATATATTATATATATATATATATATATATATATATTATTCTTGTAATTAATATTCTTGATTGTTAATACACTGTGACATTGTCTCAATTATTCCACGTAATTATTACTTATATATGCATGTGATGCCCCTTTCCTACCACTTAACACGTCATCTATCTGCGAAATCTTGATCTGAGTGTTCTCATAAAAGTTTAAGATAAGAGGCCATAAAGTACTACTAATGTGCGGTGTTTGACGTTATAGAACGCATAAATCGGAGAGTGTTTCGATGGCTCTTTATATTTTGACACTATAGAGACGGCTGGAATCTCATAAACTTCGAACACTTTCCAGTACTACAAACGCCAGAGAAATCCCTTTGAATTCACAAACAATATAAAGATAGATGGCAAGAGTCCACGAGGCTGAGAATTGTTGTGGAGTACCAGAGAGAGAGACTGAGAGAGAGCTCTCCCAGACGGACGCCTTGTAGGCCGGAGGTATCTTGGATCCCGAAAGGCCAACCCGATGATCTAACTAAATATTTTTACTTGCTGTACATGCTTGCTTTAAATGTAGTAGTTGTAGTATGTTAACGTGTTGTAGTAAATAGTTGAAGCGAAAGGCTTACCTTATTACTGACTACGGTACAACATGAATGTGAAATTGACATGTTTATGTGAAATTTAAGTACAACCTCTAGATTCAATGTCAAGAAAATTCTGTCAAAGAAATAGTATCATTATTGAACCTTTGAAATAATAATAAAAGAGGATGATGAACATCAACTTGGATGTATTGTGAAATGAACAAAGATAGAATGTTTGAAATTATTGTATGATGAACACACATTTGAAATTTATGTTTAGTAGGGTAAAACATATTTATTAAGAATTTATAGCACAAATGCACATATATTCATATACCATAAAGGGGTACTTTCCCGAAATTAAAAGAAAAAAATCTAATGGTATAATAAGTGAAAAAAAATCCTCTGGAAGTAATTTACGTTAATCGTGAAAACTCTTATGTTATCAACGGAATATTCCTAGAGAATGCAAAAACACAAAGAAAAGATCTATTAAATACGCTAAGAAGTCCTTTTCTCTTCGAAATGAGTATATTCTCAGTAATTCTTTATGTTCCTCTTCTAGCTGCACTTCATAGGAACACTTTTATCTCTTGAGAGAAATGTTTCTCTCGAAACTTTATGATTAGCTATTTTATTTAACTTTGGAACTAAACAAAAGCGAATGTTACGAAATTGCATTAGCTAAATTGCAGTAAGACAGGACTTTTTATGTATATTTCACTCATTGCTATATCCATAACAATACGCATAAATATCATATACACCATTAAATTCATGATATCTTTTACACTTGTTACGATTGATAAATCATACGCAGGATTTCCAATAATTCATTACTTAATAAATTAATATATTCCATTAGATTCGCTGTAAAAAATAAACTAACTATTCCAAATAAACCTCGGAAGAAGATTTAAGATTTTAGGGATAAAATGCTGAAGAAATGGAAAGAATTCAAGTAGATACTTAGCAAACGTTTATTCAGTAGATCAACGCCATTTCAGTATACACCGTAGAATTTGCATATTACTCATTTATATATTCCTAAATCTTCACATAAATTGAAAGTTCCAACTAAAGTCACGATATATCAAGTGTACTCCAAATGTCAGAATATTAACCATCTAATTTTAAGTTAAATATTCGAAATTCTCTGTCACAGCAAAGTGAAAATTTCAAAATAATTCCTAGAATTTACATTTCCTATTTCTAGAATAAAACGCTAAAAAATTAAAAGAATTCCAAGCACATATCCTCTGACAACCTGTATTTCAATATCAATCTGTTATTTCAATTTAAGCTGAGGAATACAAAATAACGTTGAGGATATAAATTGCGTGATCTGTAGGAGTTCAGAGGTAATATTTCCTAACAATCTTTCTCAGGAATTTCGTTGTACCCTTCTCACGATAGCGTACGTATCTCTATTTAGCTCCAGTCAGTTAACATGGAACATGTCTTCTCAGATTGTCGTGACAAAATCTGCTTCTGCCAGGGATAAAGGTGTACTGGATAGAGGTTGAAAATTTTGTCGTCCGTACTGCACTCGTGATACAAGCATAAAAAAATCAATCGCTTGCCGTCGTTCGCTAATCAGCTATTAACCCCTGAACTCCAGAACATTGGGTGGTTTACGACTTATTCTTGAAATCAGAGTAGTTTCCTTCTTTCGATCGGGCGCAGGCAAATAATTAAGCCCAAAACTTCTAAGTTGTTGAATGGATATCTTCGGCACTGACATTGTAGATTGTTTATAACATTTGTTTATATCGGCTTGTACGTTTCCTTTTTTTCTTACGAATCAAAACTATTATTTATATATATATATATATATATATATATATATATATATATATATATATATATATATATATAATGCGCTTAACTGTTTTATTATGTACTAATGCCGACGGAAGTGAGAAATTAACGTCTTTTGTGATCGGTAGAGCAAAGGAACCACGGTATTTCAATAATATGAAAAGTTTACCTACGGATTACACTTCGAATAAAAAGTCGTGGATGACTCAATCGCTGTTTGAAGATTTTCTTCGAAAACTGGATAAAAAAAATGCGACTACAAAAGCAGATAATCATTTTCTTTTATTAATAACTGCGCCTCTCATGTGGATCTTAAATTGAAAAATGTGCGAGTATTAATTTTTTCCAACAAACTTCACTAGGCAATTTCAACCTTTTGGATCTAGGAATTATCCAATCATTTAAATCACATTACAGAAAACAACTGGTTAGGAAATCCCTTATTTTAATTGGTTCCGGTGACCTGCATGATGCATCTACAGCAAAGATAAATGTTCTGGAAGCTCTGAATTTGATTTCTGCAGCGTGGGACAGTGTCGACAAAAAATGCATTACCAATGTGTTTATTAAAGCAGGCTACTCGGAATCCAACGAAGGAATTAGCTCTCCACCTTGATATTACAATGAAACGGAAGAAGATTGCTTGGCTGGAGGTGAAAATCTTCCGAAAGTCGATGACGCGTTTATCAACTGCGACGCACATCTCATCACTTCAAAAATTCCTTCGGTATCTAATTTAAAGCTGCTATGTACTAAGCAAAAAATCGTATTTCCCTTTTCCTCTTCTTGCAGACTCTTGTGGTGAGAGGAGTCCAGTTGACAGTTCGAGAATTCCACCCCCCTTAGGATTGACATTTTGATGGATTGTAAGGGCTCTCTCTCCATAGGAGGGTTAAGCGCTGCCCCGAAATTTTTTATTTAAAATATATATTTGTCAACTATTTACAGGTACATAAATGCTGATACTCAAATAAAATTGGTATTGTCAGATAGCCTGAACATTTTTGCAAAGCCCTACAGGATTCATTTTAGAAATTTCGTCCACCGAAGGAATTTATTAGAGTTTAAAACACACTATACCAGATTTTTACCCGAATAATTTAAATTTTAAACTATTAACTGCATTTTTTTAAAAAAATGAAATGTTTACAAATGTAAAATTTCTTTCTATATGACCGAATACAATTTTAAAAAAAAAATCTTTGAATCCAAGTCGGCAATCAGTGGACAAATTTTCTTCCTAGGTTAACATTGAGCTGAACGAATCCAATGGTTTAGTACATAGGTGCCTTAATGCCCGCTTCCGATGATAGTGGTGATGAAGATGAAGAAGAAATGACGGATGTTGTAGTACCCAAAGCTGATCAAGCGATTCAAAGCATAAAAAATCTAAAACAATTTTTAGTTTCGAATGTATACCAAGAAGCAAATTTGCAAAAACTGGTTAGTATTGAACGTTCTGAAGTTTAAATTATATTTAAATGCAAAAAACAAGTAAAGATTACACATTTTTTTCCAATATTTCATCCGGTAAGTGTCAATTTTTGAGCATCATGCTTAGATATTTTTTAACCTTCCTTTCACGTTTTCCCGTTTCGTACGTTTTTTACCGCTGGTCCCATGAAAAACATAAAATTTTTGTTCCACTGTATATATAATAAAAAACTCGGTTACACTCACGTTTCATAATGGTGCATATTCCAAAGTAATTCCCACTTGCCTGAAATTCACAGGTAATGGAAATTTGTATTTCGGAGGAGCCCGTAATCCCTAGAGGGAGCGTCCCAGGTGGCAGATAGGGGACTGCCTCCACTGGAATTTCCATTGGGTGGTAGATGGGATATGAACAGACAAGTAGAAGTCCAAACTCTTTTGAGACAATGGCACTCCTTTTCTATGGATAGTGCATTATATTTTCTTGTTTCTTTTTTTTTTTTCTTTTTTTTCTTTTTCTTCTGCTCTATTACTGGACACGTCAATTACAACAACAGCCATGGAAATTTGTATAACTAATATAGGAGAGTCAAGAAAATTTAAACTAAATTATTTGTCGTTATCCCCAAATTATTCGTTAGTGGCAGTGACAATCATGTTGAAAATAAATTATTTTTGATATCTTCAAATGTAGTGTAACGTTCAATTAATTTTAAATAAACTAATCACTAATTTTCAATAAAAAAATTATATATATACATATATATATATATATATATATATATATATATATATATATATATATATATATATATATGTATATATATATATATATATATATATATATATATATATATATATATATATATATATATATATATATATATATATATACATATATATATATATATATGTAAGGTGATTTCTTTTTAGACTGACACTACTCACAGCCCTCTGTAGCACGATCTATAAGCCGGAATTCCACAAAATTGATAGAGGGACTAAGGACGACACGGGAAAGAGTTTCCGAAAAAAGTTCCAAAAGTCGCCGATAGGGGAAAATATGGCGCTTTTGTTGTCGACACACCCGAGAATTTGCATATAAAAGGCAAGTAAAATACCAAAATACAAATTCACGACTATGTAGTCGACAGCACAGTTAGTATTTCGGGCTATAAAGATAAGAGATGAATACCGAAAAAGTTGTACGCAGACAAATGAATAACAAAGGAATTTCACTGCAACACCACTTTATGCAGCAAGTTCACTTCTCCCTCCTTCAATGTGCCCACAGTTCTGGCGGATGACACATTGTATCCTGAACACTGCGTTCTCAACGGCCAAGCGTAACATTTCATCAGGAATGTTCATCAAAGTCCAGGTTATGTTGTACTTTTGGGCCGCTAACTTCGAGTCTCAACCAAGATAAACCCTAGACTTTATATAACCCCACAGAAAAATGTCACATGAGTTAGGTCCGAGGAGCGAGATGGCCATACAAGTGGTAAAAAGCGACTGATGAACCTTTCATCTGTAAAGCATAGGCGAAATAAACTCCCCACCGATCTTTAGAGCCCAAAATAATGGCGCTGCTGTCGACTCCGTAGTAATTAGGAATTTGCAGTTTGATGTTTTACTTGCATTTTGTGCAAATTCTCGGGTGCGCCGACCACAACACGGCCATATCTTCCCCTATCGGCGACTTTTGAAACTAATTTTTTTTTTTCAGGGAAACATTTTCCCATGTCGTCTTTAGTCCCTCTATCACTTTTGGTGGAATTGCTGCTGATAGATCGCGCGCTACAGATGGCTCTGAAAAAATGTTACTTTAAAAAAAATCACCCTGTATATATATATATCCACTAAAAAAAACTTTTTAAAGGTAAAAAAACTCCAAGCTTCAAAACAAAAGTTATGACTAAAAAATGGTGTGATATCAAATATCCAAGCTTATTAAGTTCTGGTACTTAATTTCCTAATCACGATTTTTTCACATCTAAGTGAAGGGCTTAAGCATGACTTGTTGATAGAAACCCTTCTTCCCTAGACCAACCTCATCATAACCTGTTTCAGAAAATTTAAGTTTTAAATATTTATACATACCAGGCTTGTCGACCGTCTTTTCGTATTTGGAATAAATAAATTCTGTCTGTTGAAACGTCGAAAGTATGTTATTTAGTTGCATAAATTATTCATTTTAGTTATTTATGCAAAATATGTGTGTCCTATTATTTGGTTACTTTTAAAATGTATGTAGAAGCAATTTTAAGATGGTCATGAATTATTCTATAAATTTGAAATTTATTTTCACATTGCAATTGGGCAAAGTAACTCCAAAGCATGGTATTCATATTCTATGTTGTTTAATGCAAAATTTTTTTTCTTTCGGGAATGACAACATTATTTATTATTTTTCCTTCTAGCTAACTGTTTGTTTTGTTTGACATCATGCATTAACTTCAAATAGAAGACTGATTAAAATGATTAATATCCCATTAAAAATCTGTTAAGAAATGTAATTGAGTCCCAGTGCTTAATAAAATTGGATATAACACTATTTATTTGTCGTACCTTTTGTCAGAATGATGCTATACACATAATGTCTAAGAGAGCACCGAAGTGCGCAGTTAATATCTGAAATTGATGTTTTAAATTCACATAAACTATTTTTTTCTTTTTTGCTTTCTGTTATTTTAATGATTTTATTTTTAAGACGGCCGCCAAGCCTGGTATGTATAAATATTTAAAACTTAAATTTTCTGAAACAGGTTATGATGAGTTTGGTCTAGGGAAGAAGGGTTTCCATCAACAAGTCATGCTTAAGCCCTTCACTTAGATGTGAAAAATTCGTGATTAGGAAATTAAATACCAGAACTTAATCTTTGATATTTGATATCACACCATTTTTTAGTCATAACTTTTGTTTTGAAGCTTGGCGTTTATTTACTTTTTAAAAGTTTTTTTAGTGGATATCAGTTATTTTTTTTTGAAATAGGTAAATAACCATTCACAAACTGGGCTTTTGTAAGCAAACAGTTACCTGATACCTGGAGTCTCATCTTCAGTAACAAATGTGTCACTTTTTTAACTTAATTTGAGCACTTTTTGTTTTTTCGAATCTCTGTAATAGGCCTGGTTTTTTTTCGTTTTAATTGTAATTTGGATGGCATTTTTCTATTCTAGTCAATCTTTATAAACATAATATTGAAATAAACACTATTTATACATCACTAGCTGTTTGCCCGGCGTTGCCCGGGTATTTAATTATCTCAATTTTTTTGTTACACAGGAAAAGGAATGGATTCTACCTATAGTGTAAAATTTAAGTAATTTAATTTACAGGTATTTAAAAGTAAATACAGTATACAAATGATAAAGTAAAATTACAAATTCATTCTATTATAAATTTAACTCAACTTGATTAAAAACAGCATTTTCAATTTCCTATATTCCCCTTAGTGACTCCGAAGCTATGGATTCGACACTACTATCGGTCATTTTGGACATTTTATATTCACCGTTTCTCCCACCGCCTCCCCCCTCAATACTGAGGAGAGCTGAACTCTCAGTTAAACGGCATCGGAATTATCCCTATTCATCTCAGCGACTCCGAAAACTATGAATTCGACATTGTTCTCGGTCATTTTGTACATTTTATATTCACCCTTTCTTCCCCCATGCCTCCCCCCAATGCGGGGGGGGTGAACTCTCACTTTAACGGCATCGAGAGTGTCCCTATTCATCTCAGCGATCCCGAAAACTATGTGTTCGACACTATTCTCGATCATTTTGGACATTTTATATTCACCCCTTCCCCCCCCTTCTCCCCTCAATGGTGAGGGGGGGGGGGGCTGATCTTGCCCTTAAGCGGCGTCGGAAGTGTCGTTATTAATCTCAGTGACCCCGAAAACCCTTCGGCACTAATATTAGATTCGACACTAATATTAGTCGTTTTCGATTATTTTTATATGTTCCCCCTGCCCCCCTGAGGGGTGCTAGGTGTCATAGGGATATGCCACACTAAGGGTGTCTTCCCCCCCCCCCAGTGTTTCCCGTGGGAGCGTGAAAAACATCTGTACAAAATTTCATCTCAATCGGATGGACCGTTGGGGAACGCATAAAGGAAACACACACAAACATTTTCTTTTATATATATAGATTAATCATTTGCTATATGTATATTTTGTATTCGTATATGTATATTTTACTGAGAAAATAATATATCTCTATTTTGCAAACCTACGTGGTTGTAGCAAAAAGTGAAATATGAATAATAATTAATCCATATCATTTGAATTGAATGCTTAGTATTTTCTATGGACATATAAAACAAACAAAAAATTAGGACATACATATGCAAAACAATTAAAAATTCTCCTGCATACATCGAAGTCTTACGCGGGAATTGAACTCGCGCCGACGGCATGGAAGGCTAACGCCATAACCACTCAAAAACCGAGCGACAACGGCTAGTCTTCTATGATTGAACGGTTGAAAAAATAGCGGTGCTGCTGAATAATGGTTGCCATTTTCGCGTACTATCGCCCTGAGATGCTAATTTTACAGTTTTATGCTAATTAAAGGTAGAAATATTTATTTTTTTTAACTGAAACATATAAAAGATTTTAAGTTAGCGAATAACTTATCGAAGAAACCAAGCCTCAATCGAATCTGTTCAATATTAATCTCTATTGGTCTTCTTAAAGTGTTGACGAAAAATTTCTTGGCGATAATACGATTCTAGCAAAATACCTAACTTTACGGAAAATTAAAAATTCCATATCTCGGTTAATTTTTAACTTTGAAAGTTCATTTTTATCTCAATTTAAAGTATTCGAACTACGAGAGTACCATTGCTCTATACTCGCCATCGGGATGCACGTCTTGCCTGGGCAGGAGAGCACAGAGACTGGAGTGTAGAGGACTGGAAACGAGTAGCATGGAGTGATGAGTCTCGATTCCGACTACTTAACGCCGACTGGAGGCTGAGAATATGGCGACAGGCTCATGAAGCCATGGATCCTGCATGCCTCGATGGAACTGTACAAGGGCATGGTGGCTCAATCATGGTCTGAGGTGTTTTTTCCTGACACAGTTTGGGATCTTTGGTGCGTGTACCAACCTCCCTCAATGCAATTCGGTACGTAGAGTTGCTGGGTGATCACCTCCATCCGTTTATGCTGTTCTGTTATCCGCACGGTAATGGAGTTTTCCAGCAAGACAACTGTACCTCTCACAAGTCCCGGTTGGCTACTGGCTGGTTGGATGAGCATTCCTCTGACTTCTCTGTCATGAATTGGCCACCTAGAAGCCCAGACTTAAATCCTATTGAGCATCTTTGGGATGTTTTGGAACAAGGCGTGAAAGGCCATCACACAGCACCAAAGAACCTAACTGAATTATGAACAGTTTTAGCCAATATTTGGCAAGCCATTCCCATTTGGCAAGACATTGTTGAATCTATGCCTCATCGTGTGGCAGCCGTTATCAAGGCCAGATGAGGTCCAACTCGTTACTAGGTAGGTATCCCTAATTCAGTGGCACTTCAGTGTATATATATATATATATATATATATATATATATATATATATATATATATATATATATATATATAATATTAAAAACTAGTAATTTCTTAATTCAACAATCTTAACATTTAAAAACTATTAATTCCTCACTTTACTATTCCAAATTACAAACCCTTTTTTAATTCCTTGAAATAGGTAATTTCCCTTGGGCATTCGTGTTAAAATCCAAGAGATATTCTAAATTTTAGCATTGTCATCCCAGTAAAACTTATATAGAAATCCCATAGTAATAGCCTTTGTAACCCCAGGCAATATTATTAAAGATGGCTGACTTTTTACCGAAATTAAGCTCGACGCGGCGTGGCTACCGAATTAGATCAGATCAGAGCATCAACAAATAACTTTTATCCAATCAAAATGTAAGTCACGCCTCTGTGTCACGTGATGGAATGACTTTATAAAACTATCTGGTGTCTAAAATTAGACACACTCTGTAAGAATCGGTCTGTCATATAATCCCGGGCGGACGACTTGGAAAACTTAATAAAATGCCTTAGATTCAACTACGTATCTGGTTCCTGTGTCTGCGTTGGGAGTCTTTGCGGGAAAATGCTCGGTTTGTCATCATGTGTATCGGCGACGTAATCCACTCTGGCCTGTTATTTGTTCCTCCATGTCGCCTATATTTCAGAAGTCGGTAGGATTCGAACCTACGCGGGAAAATCCCAATGGATTTCCAACGAAATAAGCGGGAGTACATCGTAAAATTTTGTGCGCCTTCGACGCTCCTATTTTTTTTTCTCTCTTCTCTCGTCTTGCCGTGTGATGACCAGCAATTGCGGATTTAAATTCATCGTTCTTCTATCCGGATTTCAAAATGTGCTTTTTTTTTTCTTGCCGTGTGACGACCAGTGACTGCGGATTTGAATTCTTCGCGAGTATCTTCAACAAAAGTGTGCGCGAAATCGAAAGTTAATTTCCAACCATGTTCTCCTTAGTGAAAAGCGTTCTATCGTGCGGTGTTTTGTCAAACAGCGTGATCATCTTTTCTTTTTTTTAAATAAAAATTTATTTTGTGTGTCTCACCAATGGTGCTACGAAGAAGAGAAAATGTTCCTGCATCAGCAACTTATTCCAGCTTTTGGATTTGCAGAAAAATATGTAATAATCTGCGGTAAATCTTCACTAAAGTAAATTTATTTTGTTCCATATAATAAAATTCGGTCTTAAATCAACATAAAATTAAAGGTAAGACAGATTGTCAATGAAATTTTAAAAGTTCTTAGAATGTTAAATGAAAATTTGTGTGTAATGTTTAAATATTGGGATTTTAATGATATTGATACTCTGATACAATTAGAACAAATTTTAACGAAAATTAATAATGATTTTGCTTAATATAAATTTGATATAGTTAGTTATCTGGCTTCTGTAAACATGAATCGTATATATTTTTAAAATGTTTTCAGTTATTTTTAATCATGAGGTACTTCTGTTTTCTCGTGCGTTATAAATTTGGTTTTGATTTTGGGGTTTGGTTTCAAGTGAAGGATTATAATTTAAGTTTTGTGTATTTAAATTTCATTGCTAGCCACATGAATATTTACTATATATAGAGATTATAAGATATTTGAATTTAAAGAAATTTTTGAGACTTATATGTGATAAATTTATTATAAGTGTGTGTTTTTAGTGTAATTTTATAATATTTCCATGTTCTTTTTCTGATAATGAATATTTTAGTGTTTTAAGATAATTAATGATCCTTGGTTACGTTAAACTGAAATATTAAATGAGTAAAGTAAAGTTACAAGTATCTAATTTAGCACGCAGTTCTGATTCGTCGCGGAGAAAAAAAAAATAACGTAAATCATTTCAGTTTTCGAGCGCCGTTGTATTACATTTCGAAGGTCGCCTCCGTAATAAATTTGAATGCTCAGCATTAGTTTTGTAAACACGATCACGAAACGAGCCGAACTTGTTTTGATTCATTTAACTTAGGATTTTTGCGGTTTACCCTAAATTTAAACATCTGATGCCTGTGGTTTTGGTTTTGGAAAATATCTGCAGGGATAACATAGTAATTTTCAGACATCAAGAAAGTTTTATAATTTAAGTACTTTGACATATTACATTTGATGTTGAAACCTCGTAAATTGTTCTACGAATTTAAGTAAAGGAGATTTCCGGAGGTTTTAGTCGAAAGTTAAAATTCGTGTTACGGTGTTCATATAATCGGAACGTCTTTATAACATGACTTAGGGTGCCAAAAAACCACAATTGGATAATGGAAAAAACCATTGTATGTTATATTTGGTTCATCCGCCCCAGAAAATTCTCGAAATGGAAATAATGAAGAATAATAAATAAGTAGAAAAAATAATATTATAATGAGAAATATGTTTTAAGATATTAAATACAAATGATGAATATTTTGGAACTTTACAGCGAGGATTCATACCAAAATGTGATATAAGAAAAGAAAAATTAATTTTGGTTTATCGATTTCATGATTAACTTAATAAAACTGAGATGGGTATTGGTAAAAGAATTTTGATTATTTGTGTCAATTAATAGAATAATAGTTTGAAATTTGAACATTAACATTAAATTATGGCAATTGATAGAGAATGTTAAGGTATTATTATTGTTATTATTGGTATTAGGAGTATTTTATTAGTGTGTGTTTAATACTTTCATATGTTGTGTATTTTGAATTCTATTGAATATAAAATTGATAGACCAAACTTTCACACTAAACGAGATTCTGAAATTGTCCATGCTTGCAGGTTGAGATATTATAATGCACCAGAGAACTTAAAACTACACCAAGAATAATGACAAACATTAGATCCATTTTTCTTTCTTTTCTATGTGATGCTTAACATCATTATATATTTTTTTTAAATCGATATAATTAATTATGTGTTGTCCTACTAAAGATATATAAAAAAAAAAAAAAAAAAAAAAAACTGTCTAACTTAAACTTTCTTCTTAAGAATACTATTATGTGTGAATTTTTTTTTTTGGATCTCAATTTAAACACCGGCTATGACAACTCTACTTCTTTAACCTTTCATTAAATTTCCTATTTCTTGAAAAACACTTTCCTATCACCCAACTCTACAAGCGC
Source organism: Dolomedes plantarius (assembly GCA_907164885.2). NCBI lineage: Eukaryota > Metazoa > Arthropoda > Arachnida > Araneae > Dolomedidae > Dolomedes > Dolomedes plantarius. The sequence continues at coordinate 70,539,845 of OU015497.1, forward strand.
GTTGGATGTCGTCCCAACTGTTTAAGATCTTTGTTAATTTTTTTTACTATTTGTTTTTAATTCAACAACTCAGTCACTTAAAGTGCTGAAGACTATATGCTTGAGTAATGACTAAAACAGGGCTGGGATGGCCACTCCTTTTGTCCTCCCATTTCTATATATTATACTCCCACAGGTATGACAACTGCACCTTTTCCTTTTTCTCCATCTGTGTACTATGCAAGATGCTGTTTTCCAACGCAGTCATATTCTGTCGGAGATTCACGGTTAGTCCACTGTACGGCTAAAAGTCTCTTCCTCCTTATTAGTCAGAGAACAATATGGAGAAAGAAAACCCACGTGTTACACAAACATAAACACAACCCTCACTGCTTAGAGGTAGAATTCAAAAATTTGAAACTAAGAGTTGGGGAACACATACAAGGTACCTTCAAAGCAAGGAAATGGATCCACATAAACTTATAATAAATGTACAAAAATGAATAGTAGATAAATAATTTGAAAATAAAGTGAAAAATATTGAGAATTAATAAATAGAGTTAGAATAAATATGAATAAGTATAATTAAAGAATATTGAATAGAATTTTGGAATGAATAAATATTGTCGAAATAAAATGAATATAAGAAATGATGAAATGAGAATAAGAAATATAAATGATATCGAAAAGAGATTTTTTTTGTTGATAATAAGTAATATTGAAATAAAGGAGATAATGGATATTAAGAAAAAATAATGAGATAAATAAAGATACGAAAACTAGATAATGAGTGATATGTTTTGTAATTTTTATGTACAATTGATATATTTGAAGTGTGATTTTATTAAATCTTGTGATTTTTATTGAAAGTGTGATTTTTATTATAAACTGTGATTTTTGTTATGTAACTAAAGGACTAATTTTCTTTATATGTAAACAAGTCGAGATAATGTGATATTTATGCATTCTACGTTTGTGAAGCAGAAATGACACAGCATTAAAAAGACTGTGATTTTTTTTTAAATTGGTGTTTTTTCCTCAACATACGAATGACTGCGAAAGGACTAAAAGTGTTGCACAGATAAATCATTACAAGATAAGTAAATAAAAAATTTTTTTTGGACTCACTCCATAGTAGTGAACGTTGAGGAAGAAGTTTTGAATTTTTCATCCTGTTATCAAAGTCAACTTCATTTACTTAATTTTTGTTTGTTTTTGATATTTTTATTACTATGTTTCGTTATTCTGTATTATTCAAATCGAGATGATGGTAGATATTGTATTAAATGTATGTTTCCAGTGAAAATTTTTGGTAGTCTACAAATTTTGGTTATGTTAATTGATTTTTTTTGAGATTTTGTTGTGTGGGGAGACGTCCCTATTCAACAGGTTTCAAATACATACTTATGTAGAATCTTCAATTTAATATTATGTGTCCTTCTTTTTAGTGATTTTATATATATTTTTCAGTAAATTTGATAATGTTGCTATGTCAGCTCATCACGTGATCTTTAAAAATGTTTTTCTTGCAATTTAACTTTAATTGAACTTGATACGTTAACTTATTCCAAATTTTTTAATGCCCATTCTTCTCACTCATCTGAGTGAGTCTGCCCTCCAATGCAGGCATTGTAGGTCAGCCTCTTCTCGGACGGGGGGGATATTCTATAATATTAAAAACTAGTAATTTCTTAATTCAACAATCTTAACATTTAAAAACTATTAATTCCTCACTTTACTATTCCAAATTACAAACCCTTTTTTAATTCCTTGAAATAGGTAATTTCCCTTGGGCATTCGTGTTAAAATCCAAGAGATATTCTAAATTTTAGCATTGTCATCCCAGTAAAACTTATATAGAAATCCCATAGTAATAGCCTTTGTAACCCCAGGCAATATTATTAAAGATGGCTGACTTTTTACCGAAATTAAGCTCGACGCGGCGTGGCTACCGAATTAGATCAGATCAGAGCATCAACAAATAACTTTTATCCAATCAAAATGTAAGTCACGCCTCTGTGTCACGTGATGGAATGACTTTATAAAACTATCTGGTGTCTAAAATTAGACACACTCTGTAAGAATCGGTCTGTCATATAATCCCGGGCGGACGACTTGGAAAACTTAATAAAATGCCTTAGATTCAACTACGTATCTGGTTCCTGTGTCTGCGTTGGGAGTCTTTGCGGGAAAATGCTCGGTTTGTCATCATGTGTATCGGCGACGTAATCCACTCTGGCCTGTTATTTGTTCCTCCATGTCGCCTATATTTCATATATATATATATATATATATATACATATATGTAACATGGGAGACTGACACTTTCCCAATAGATATCGAAATCTCCCATGTCACGGTGAGAAGAAGATATTAATATTACAATTCACTCCATATCAAAACGACGCACTCGGCTTCTTACGGAAAAGACTTTATTACGTCTATTCAACGCAGTTACATGATCCAAAAAGCGTACATGTACGTGATCCCAAACCTTATATAAACTTATCTCGTCATGTGATCATAGTAAGGTTTAATTGGTTAAAAGTTAGGAAAAGCGTGACAAATGCGCTAAAGCGTTTAATTTTCTACCCACGCCACGCAAGTTTAGTTTTCGATTAACAGGCAGCCATTTAATTTTTTCTCTAGAGGTTATTAGAACTTAGAATCAAAAGCGAAATTAGTTTCGAACGCCGCAGGGAATTTAGAATAATGTTAGATTTTAAAATGGAATTTAACGCGAATGCCCAAAGGGAATTACCTGTTTCAAGGAATTAAAAAAGGGTTTGTAATTTGGAATAGTAAAGTGAGGAATTAATAGTTTTTAAATGTTAAGATTGTTGAATTAAGAAATTACTAGTTTTTAATATTATATATATATATATATATATATATATATATATATATATATATATTTATATAGGAAATAGATGAAAGAGAATACCAGTAATAGCACTGAAGCTACTTGCAGCCAGGAACAAATAACATGAAAAGAAAAGTATGAAAGAGATTTTAGACAGTATCTCTTCGACAGCGGTGTCAATACTGTCTAAAAACCAATAGATTGATTCCGATGAGTATGATCTATACAATAAACACAGTCAGACACCGTACAATCCATGAAAAACAGAAGAATTAATTAAATATTGAATTAAGAGTTACTTAACCAAAGAACACGAATCTTGGCGCTAGACAGAGTGGAAGTTAAGAACATGTAATCGCAAGATGACTGACGTCACAAAACTTGCAACCATGGAGATTATGGATACTCAGATACTGACTTACTATGGTTACTGTATGTATATATATATATATATATATATATATATATATATATATATATATATATATTTAATCTACTAGCTAACAATCCGTACTTCGCTACGGAGTACATTGAATTAAATACAACGGTCAATGTATGCAATCAATGCCAAACATATGTTAACATATATTTATAATAAATACGACGTTCAATGTATGCAATTGATGTAAAAATAGGAAAAAATATATTTATAAAGAAAACGTAACGGATATTTTTATAGACAAAATAATGTAGAAGAAAATATTCAAATTAAATCTAATAGAACAGACTAAAGAATATAGTACAGTTAATATAGTACAGTTTGAGGAACATCTTTAATGTATTTTAATATTCTTTTGCATAATTTCCAATCGCCAGCCGCATTAGCAAGAAAAAAATATTTTCTTGTCTATTTCGTTGCTATGAACGTGGCGATAAACTAATTTAAAGTACCAGAAAAAGAAATCACGTGATCAGCATTTAATAAATCAAATTCTAAAAATTAATTTTTTAAAATCCCCAAAAATGAGAAAATGGAGGTAAAGATTCGAATATATTTCATTTTAAAGGAATTTTTATGATCTTTTTAGTGCTACAAATTTTATAACCCTCAAATTATTATTTTAAATACAAACTTTAAAAAAAGTTACAAAAACAGATGAAAAATTTAATTTTTAAAAATCTAAGAAGAATTTTTCAAAAATCTTTCTTAGTTCACCCCTACACTTTAAGAAGAATCGCCCTGCAAAATTTCAGCCCTTTAGGTTCAGCGATTTGGTCTGTGCGTTGTATGTCAGTTAGTGAGTCAGTCAGTTACGGAACATATATATGTATATATATATATCCACTAAAAAAACTTTTAAAAAGTAAAAAAAAAAAACGCCAAGCTTCAAAATAAAAGTTACGACTAAAAAATGGTGTGATATCGAATATCCAAGCTTATTAAGTTCTGGTACTTAATTTCCTAATCACGAATTTTTCACATCTAAGTGAAGTGGTTAAGCATGTCTTCTTGATAGAAACCCTTCTTCCCTAGACCAAACTCATCATAACCTGTTTCTGAAAATGTAAGTTTTAAATATTTATACATACCAGGCTTGGCGGCCGTCTTTTCGTATTTGGAATAAATAAATTCTGTCTGTTGAAACGTCGAAAGTATGTTATTTAGTTGTATAAATTATTCATTTTAGTTATTTATGCAAAATATGTGTGTCCTATTATTTGGTTACTTTTAAAATGAATGTAGCAGCAATTTTAAGATGGTCATGAATTATTCTATAAATTTGAAATTTATTTTCACATTGCAATTGGGCAAAGTAACTCCAAAGCATGGTATTCAAATTCTATGTTGTTTAATGCAAAATTTTTTTCTTTCGGGAATGACAACATTATTTATTATTTTTCCTTCTAGCTAACTGTTTGTTTTGTTTGACATCATGCACTAACTTCAAATAGATGACTGATTAAAATGACTAATATTCCATTAAAAATCTGTTAAGAAATGTAATTGAGTCCCAGTGCTGATTAAATATGGATATAACACCATGTTTTGTCGTACCTTTTGTTGGAATGATGCTATAAACATACTGTCTAACAGAGCACCGAAGTGCGCAATTAAAATCTGAAATTGATGTTTTACATTCACTTTAACTATTTTATTTATTTTTTAAGCCGGCCGCCAAGCCTGGTATGTTTAAAAGTTTTCAGAAACAGGTTATGATGAGTTTGGTCTAGGGAAGAATGGTTTCTATCAACAAGTCATGCTTAAACACTTCACTTAGATGTGAAAAATTCGTGATTCGGAAATTAAGTACCAGAACTTAATAAGCTTGGATATTTGATATCACACCATTTTTTAGTCGTAACTTTTATTTTGAAGCTTGGCGTTTATTTACTTTTTAAAAGTTTTTTTAGTGGATATCAGTTATTTTTTTTTTGAAATAGGTAAATAACCATTCACAAACTGGGCTGTTTTGTAGGCAAACAATTGCTTGATACCTGGAGTCTTATCATCAGTTACAAATGTGTCACTTTGTGAACTGAATTGGAGAACTTTTTTGTTTTTTCGAATCTCTGTAATAGGCCCGGTTGTTTTTTCGTTGTAATTGTAATTTGGATGGCATTTTTCTATTCTAGTCAATCTTTATAAACACAATGGGAAATATCGTACTAAACACTATTTATACATCACTAGCTGTTTGCCCGGCGTTGCCCGGGTATTTATTTGTCTCAATTTTTTTATTGCACAGGAAAAGAAATGGATTTTACATATAGTATAAAATTTAAGTAATTCAATTTACAGGTATTTAAAAGTGAATACAGTATACAAATGATAAAGTAAAATTACAAATTCACTCTATTATTAATTTAACTCTAAACTTGATTATAAACAACATTTTTTAATTTCCTATATTCCCCTCAGTGACTCCGAAATTATGGATTCGACTCTACTCTCGGTCATTTTGAACATTTTATATTCATCCTTTCTCCCCCCGTCTCCCCCTCCCAATACTGAGGAGGGCTGAACTCTCACTTAAACGGCATCGGAAGTGTCCCTATTCATCTGAGCGACCATGAAAACTACGTATTCGACACTACTCTCGATCATTTTTAACATTTTATACTCAACCTTTCTTCCCCCCTCCCCCGCCTTCCCAACCAATGCTGAGGGGGTCTGATCTTGCACTTAAGCGGCGTCGGAAGTATCACTATTAATGTCAGCGACACCGAAAACTATGGATTCGACACTAATATTAGCCGTTTTCGATTATTTTTATATGTGCCCGCTGCCCTCCAGTGGTGCTAGGGATGTCTTCCCCCCCCCCCCCCAGTGTTTCCCGCGGGAGTGAGAACAACATCTGTACAAAATTTCATCTCAATCGGATGGACCGTTCGTTAACGCATAAAGGACACACACACAAACATTTTTTTTATATACATATACAGAGGCTGTTCGCACATTTTTTAGACGATTTTGGTAAGCAGTAATAAAAAATCATTTGCTGCAAAAGAAATAATTGCAATTGTACTATGTTTTTAAAAGTCAAAATTATAGTCTGCGGCTTGAAAGTTTTGTTTTTATTCAAAATGGCGTTTTTAACAAAGCAGTGGTTCGAAGGCTACATTTATGCTCTTTCCGAAGAGAAATATGCATATTCCGTTATCCAAAAACGATGTGAGAGTCATGGTTTTGTGATATCTAAAGCGTGGATAGATAATATCGTCAACAAGAAAGGAAAAAAACGTCAAATTGGAGCCTCAAGTGGGACAAAAATTCCAAACAAGTATCCAAGGAAAAAACGGACATCTTCGACTATTGCAAAGGAACGTTGTTTAATGTTAAAAGAAAATCCCCCTAGTCAAATACAGTTACAAAAGCATTAAAATGCTCGGTGTACACTGTAAACAAAATGATAAACGTTGATTTAAATCTTAAGAAAGCGAAAAAACGCAATGTGCATCGTCTTCTTCCAAATCATATCGCTGAACGCAGGACACGCTGCAGAATTCTATATGAGAAACACTTATCCAAAGAAAACTGGAAAACAATTGTCACAATAGATGAATCATGGGTGTATTTAAATGATTGCAACAAAAAAAGAGCCATTTCTTATCATAAAAGGGGAGAAAAAAATTTAAGTACATGGTTCAAAGAATCGAAAGAAAGTTTTTCTAAGGGATTCATGATTGTTGCTGGTTTTTCTTATAATGGCAAGTTAAAAATAAAGAGAGTGGGAAAAAATGTCAAGATTAACTCCAAATACTATCAGGAACATATTTTATCGCCAATTTTTCAGAATGAAATACCATCGCTTTACCCACAGTGCCATCAATCTGTGAGACTCCATCAGGACAAAGCTAGCAGTCCCACATCAAAATCCACTGTAAATTTCCTAAAAGAAATGGACCAAAAAACTGGTATCAAGGCCATACCCTTCACTGATATCCCTACTAAATCTCGAGATGTATCACCTATGGATTTTTGTGCTTTCGGACTTTTAAAATCTGCATTATCCAAACGTCGTCCCAAAACCCTTACAGGACTCTGGAAAGCTATTCAGGAGGAATGGGATAGAATACCTCTTCTGACACTTCAAAAGGCATTATTATCCTGGAAATTGTTGTGTCGAAAGATAGTTCAGAATAAGGGATGTCAAATAGAACATTTAAAACACAAGAATTTTTTGTAATTTAGTTTTGTGAATACAATATACATCGTCTAAAAAATTTGTGAACAGCCTCTCTACTAGCTGTTTACCCGGCTTTGCCCAGGTATTTATTAATCTAATTTTTTTACTACACATGAAAAGGAATGAATTCTACCTATAGTGTAAAATCTAAGTAATTTTATTTACGGGTATTTAAAAGTATATGTACAGTATACAAATGATAAAATAAAATTACAAATTCACTCTATTATTTGACTCAAAACTTCATTATAAAGAACACTTTTAGTTTCCTATATTCCTCTCAGTGACTCCGAAAACAATGGATTTGACACTACTCTCGGACATTTTTGATATTTCATTTTCCCCCCTTTCCCCCTCCTCCCCCAATGCTGATGGGGGGGCTGGACTTGCATTTAAACGGCATCAGTTGTGTCACTATTCGTCTTAGTGACCCCGAAAACTATGTATTCGACACTATTCTCGGTCATTTTGGACATTTTATCCTCTCCCCCCCGCCTCCCCTCCAACGTTGATGGGGGGGGGGGGGTTGCTGAACTCTCACTTAAACCGCATTGGGATTACCACTGTTCCTCTCAGCGACCCCGAAAACTATGGATTCGACACTACTCTCGGTCATTTTCGAGATTTTATATTCCCCCTCTTCATCCCCCCTCACCCCCTATGGTAATGGGGGGGGCTGAACTTGCACTTAAACGACATCGGGACTGTCACTATTAATCTTGGTGGCCCCGAAAACTATAGATTCCACAGTGATATCAGTCGTTTTCAATTATTTTTATATGTGCCCCCTGCCCCCCCTAGGGTGCTAGGGGTGTCTTATTGTGAATCTAAACCATTCTCGAATCATCTTAATCGGACACACAAAATTTCAGAAAAATCAGTCCAGCCGTTTAGCAGTTCAGTGACATACTCGCGGACAGAAGAAATATATATATAAAAAGATGAATCATTTGCTATATGTATATTTTGTATACGTATGTGTATATTTTATTGAGAAATTAATATCTCTCTAATGTGCAAACCCATGTTGTTCGAGCAAAAAGTGAAATATGAATAATAATTAATCCTTATTATTTGAATTCAATTCTTAGTATTTTCTATGGACATCTAAAACAAACAAACAAATACGGACACACATATGCAAAATAATTAAAAATTCTCCAGAAGAAAAAAGAAGTTTTTTGCGGGAATCGAACTCGCTCCCACGGCGTGGAAGGCTGATGTCTTGACCACTAAGCCTCAGGGCGACATTTGCGATTCTTCTATGATTGAACGGTTGGGAAAATAGCGGTTTTGCTGAAAATGGTTGCCATTTTGGCATACTATCGCCCTGAGATGCTATTTTTGCAGTTTTATGCTAATTAAACATAGAAATATTTATTTTTTTTAACTTACACTTATAAAAGATTTTAAGTTAGCGAATAACTTATCGAAGAAACCAAGCCTCACTCGAATCTGTTCAGTATTAAACTCTATAGATCTTCTTAAAATGTTGACGAAATAATTCTTGGCGCCAACTCGATTCTAGCAAAATCCCTAATTTTACGGAAAATTTACAATTCCGTATCTCGGTTAATTTTTAACTTTGAAAGTCCATTTTTATCTCAATTTAAAGTACTCGCTGATAAGATTCTTCTGCTTTTTGTTATAATTTTGTACTATGCTTGGTTCATTCAGAATTTTATAATTTACGCAAACTGCTTTAACATAGCGTGAATACGAGCAAGCGGTGCACAGTATAAAAGCAGTAAGCGGTCTGACGAATTTTTGTACTTGGCGCTTTTATTCATTTGGCGTCTATTTTGATTTTTTTAGCTTGGCGTTGGAGGTCGACCGTCCTGCTTGATACATATATATATATATATATGTAACATGCCAACACAGTCCCATGTTAGCGGTGACCAGAGTCGACATGTCACACCTCAGGAATCTGGAGTCGTGACCAAGAATTTAGGAATCTTTTCATTTAAACAATACGTTTATTATCCATTTCTTAACATCGATGAAGGCGGTTTACTAGGCAACAGAGCCACACCAAAATCTGCTCTTCGAGGTATGCTGGAACTTATATAAACTTCATTCCATCACGTGGCTAAAGGGAGTGATTTAATAGCTGATTGGTTAAAAATTTAGTGTTTATGTGCAAATCTGAATTTTTTAGACCCCACGCCGCGTCGCGTCTAATTTAGTCAAAAAGTCAGCCCTCTTTGATGATATTGCCAAAGACTGTAACAATGGAATTTAACAAGAATACCCAAGGGAAAATTAAGTACTTAATAAGATTAAAAAGGGGTATGTAATTTTGAATAGTAGAGTAAGGAATTAATGGTTTTTAAAAGTGAAGACTGTTGACTTTAGTCTTAACTTTTAAAAACCTTTTAAAAATTACTAGCTTTTTAATATTATATATATATATATATAAAGTTAACGTATGTGTCTATGCATGTATGTTCCAGCATCACTCTGGAACCCCTGGAGCAATTTCAACCAAACTGGGTACACATATTACTTACAATCTGGAAAGAAACACTGTTGGGGTGTAAGGCACCCCTATCACCCCTAGGAGGGACAGGGGAGACATATAAAAATAATCGAAAACGACTGATATTAGTGTCAGATCCATAGTTTACGGGGTCGCTGAGATGAACAGTTACAATCCCGATGCCGTTTAAGTGAGAGTTCAGCCCTACAGTTGGCATTAGGGGGGAGGCAGAGAGGAAGAAGGGATGATATTAAATGTCCAAAATAAACGAGTGTAGTGTCGAATACATAGTTTTCTGGGTCACAGATATGAATAGTGATACTCCCGATGCCGTTTAAGTGCAAGTTCAGCGCCCATCAGCATGTGAGAGGAGGGGGAAAGAGGTGGAATAAAATCTCCAAAATGACCGATTGTAGTGTCGAATCCATAATTTTCGGGGTCACTGAGATGAACAGGGACACTCCCCATTCCATTTAAGTGCAAGTTCAGCCCCCCATCACCAATGGAGTTAGGGGTGGGGAGGAATAAGGGGTAAAAATAAAATGTCTAAAATAACTAGTAGTATGTCGAATGCATAGTTTCCGGAGTTACTGAGATGAATATGGGGAACTAAAAATGTTGTTTATAATCAGGTTTTGAGTTAAATTAATAATAGAATAATTTTGCTATTTTACTTTATCATTTGTAAACTGTACATGTACATTTAAATACCTGTAAATAAAATTGTTTAGATTTTACACTATAGGTAAAATTCATTCCTTTTCCTGTGTAGTAATAAATACCTGGACAACGCCGGTTAAACAGCTAGTTTTTTTTTAATAAATGACTTTTTCATTGTATCATATTAATTAATTTTCAGTTACTTAAAATATTTCTGTCATTGTCTTTTCACAAACAAATCTTCTTTAAGATCCAAGTTTAATTGCAACACATATTTGTCGTGATCTTGTGAATAAAGAGTAGCTAATCTAATTTTATGAAAATTAGCTTTTTTTCTCATATTTCTGTTATCCTGAGATTTATTTGATTAAAAATATGGTTATTGCATTATCTATTCTCGTAATTACGCTATAAAAATATTTATTTATAAATATAATCTTTTGTGAATCAATTTTTGGAGTTAGCTTTCTTTTTTCTCTATCATTATTTTTATCATTTCGACTCTCAGTTGAATTATATCTTTGAATTTATAAATCAATCAGTCGGCAGACTCTGCCATCCACTAAAATTAGTGCATACAAAAGAATATTATTACCATAACTTTTCACAGTTAAATTCTTGTGGGAAAAATATTAAATATGTTCTTTGATGAAAATAGTACTCTTAAATAGGAAATATTTAAACGTTAATACATGAATTTCATAATTTTTCCTTTTTAATTCATAAAATAAATTACGATGTAAGGCGTAAGGTTAAACTGAAAGTATGAGTAGGATCCTGTAATCTTATTTTAATGTATTAAATGTTAAAATATATTAAGTACATTAAAATATATTTACAGGATAAAAATTTATATCAGTTTATTTAGAAACTTTCTAAATTAAGAAAATGTCTACATAATGTTACGAAAATCTTGAGTTTTTATTCATTTGTTTCTTCTAATTTCTCTTTTAGAATACTTATTCTTAAAGAAAAATGTTGAATAGCATTGGTACTTTTTACATCTTGTGGGAAACATTTGAAAAATCCAAAATTAAAAAGCATTATGTGTCTTTTATGCGGATTATTAAAAACGCTTAAACATATTAGAAAAAAATGCCACTATACCTAAAGGTGCTTCAAAAAAGTACATATATGCACAGCGTATGTTGACCTCATTAAATGCATTTTATTTTCATAGGGTCTTTACAAAAAGCTGTGAAATAATTTCATAGTTCTTTGTAAAGGCGACTAAAATTGTTAAAAAAGGGTTTTTGTTTTAATGCTAGTACACGCTATTTGAATTTTCTAATAAAATTACTATCCTATAGTTTTTTGTAAAAGGTCTAAGCTATTTTAATTTCGAATGAAGATGAATAAGATTACCGGAAGATAAAATGAGTACCATTCCTCATTCGCTTGCTGTATTTTTGCGTAAATTATATACATTTTTGTAAAGGTAATTTCACAAAAAATATTTCGATGGCTGCGACGAAAGTCATTCCTTTCTGAAGACATCTATCTGGTGTTATATTCAAAATTTGAATTATTTTAAATTATTTGACCTCGAATATTTTTATAATGATTTAATTGTGCTATATATAAAAAAGATATTCTTATTGAAATTCTGCCCTTTGTTGAGAAGTAACAACATTTACTAATGCAACACTGTCAGAAATGAGGCTATAATATGCTTCTAGATTTTTCGTTTTGACTGCATAGAATTGATTATGGCAAGTAAAAAAAATATTGTTTATTACCGTACAATGCATGCTTCTAAATAAAAATTGATTCTAGTTGTCAGATATTAAATAACACATTATAAATATTTTCAAAGAACAAAGAAAGATTTCCAACAAATTTGGTTTTGTTTTATTCTAGTTATTGATTTATGTTTTACACGCAGGTTAACATGGAAATTAAAATTTTACAGCATGAAATCTTACAAAATACAAGTAAAAGAAAGATTTATTTTCATACTAATGTAATAATTCTTCCTGTTAACTCTTATTGCTAACTGAATATATGTAGCTTCTTAATTGTTTCCCAGATTAAATCAAAAAAAAGCATTCAGAATAAATGATTTTATTTTAATACTAATGTAATAGACCTTCCTGTTAACTCTTATTTCTAACTGAATAGAAATAATCTCATAAATTTTCATCATATGGAATAAACAAAATGCATTTAGAATAAAGGATATTCATTTCATATTAATGTAATTGAACTTCCCGTTAACTCTTATTGCTAACTGAATATACATAGCCCCTTAATTTTGAAAAGCAAATTGGAAAATGTGTCAGTGCAATTCTTCGACTAAAAGTGTGATTATAACTCAAATAATTTGTAGCAATGTCTACAATAATTTCATATTTCCCAAATCCGCTAAAAATGTACTAACTTCGTTTTCTGCGTCCGACTATGAACGTTTAACAATTATTGTCAAAATGAATAATGCTATTCTTTCAAAATTAACGAGTTCTTTCATTTGTTCTTGAAGTCCGGGAAATTGAGATCACCAGCATCCGAAACTATGATTAATATCTGAACAGACACTCTTTTGTCTAGACACCCAAATGCGTCCAGTTTTTGTTCAACATTATTAATTCGGCCATTTGTCGTTCTGGAGACGAATTATGCCCACTCGTAATAGTTAAAAGCTAAAGAAACAGAGATTCTTAATATATTAGTAAATTTTTGTAAGATACTCTAACTTTGGGGCATTTTATTTTAAATTAAACAAGTCTTCAAATATTAATCTGAAGTGACTACCTTTAGATCAATGTGCATTTAGTGTAGCAATAATTGCCTCAAGAAACCCAACATCACTTATTCAACCAGCCGGGGCAGCTAAAAAGTTTAGTCGTCAGGAAGATACTGAACGGCGGTTGTAACACCGCTGATTTGTTTTAATATAATCACCTGGCAAAATAACATAAACAAGGAACACCAGCAGAAAGTACTGCAGCTGTTCAATTGAGGCGTTCCCGTTAGAAAGAGGTTATGTGCCAAAATTTCCAAAAATTAATTTTTCACTGCTACAAGGGTTTCTTCCAAGGCTAATGGCGTGGAAAAAGATGTAAGTGCCTAGAACAGATCTAAACGAAAATTATCTGGGCATTTATCTCCCTTTCCCACGCCATTAGCGCTGGAAAAAACCCTTGTATCATTGAAAAAATACTCTTCGGAAATTTTGGCATTTACCCTCTTTTCAACGGGAACGCCCCAATTACTCTCTACGTGCTGCATATAGGTTGGATAGTTGGTTTGAAGCGTAAGCTGATATTCGAATACGCGAGAGTTAAGGCTGCTGTGTACTAATCCTACTGGATTCGCTCACCTGAATGTAAACCTATGGAGAAATGCATCTGATTTCGTCGTATCTAACGTTAGTCCACTCTTACAATTGTAAAACTGGTGTCCGGCGCTACGTATCAATTCCTGTATACAGAGCCGAAGGTTAATTTCCCATGTTCGGTAATGTTCATATGGGCTTGGGCGCCGGCCGGACAGTACAGATCTGTCTACAATTGGGCAACCCGGGGTCCTAAACTTATGGAGAAAATCTATCTACTATTTACAGCTATATAAATGCTGATAATATAAAATGGTATTTTCAGGTAGCTTGAACTATTCTGCACCTTTCAACAGAATTCATTTTATAAATTTCATCCACCAAAGTAATTCATAAGCGTTCAAAACACGCTATACCACATTTTTTTTAACGGATAATTTAAATTTTAAAATATTATTTGCATTTAAAGAAACGAAAAATGCCCCAAGGTGTAAAATATATTTTTCTATTAAGGAGTACAATTTAAAAAAATATATATTTAAATCCATGTCGGCAATGATTGGAGAAATTTTCTGAATTGGTGAAAATTGAGGTGAAAGAAACCAGTACCGTTAGTACACAGCAGCATTAATAACATCAGAACAAACAGTCAACGCCGATTCTAAACGGCTTTCAACACTCATGGTAAACCACGGAACTCGAGCTAGTTCGGTCCAATATCTAGAGTATCTGCTATATGCCCACATTATACTAGAAACAACGATTCAGTCCTCATCATGGTAGATCATATTAAATTAAAATATTAGCAGTGATAAATCTTGCCCATCTTCAGCAAACATTTTTTGCAAAGATAATGTCATTTAGAAAGAGAGGTATCCAAAAAAAAGGTAACTGACAATTCAGTTAGTAAAATTTCAGAATGTCAAACTAGAAAATGTGTAGATTCAGTAATATTACCTTACTTTAAGGAAAAGCGATATATTCTATTAAAAAAAATATGCCGTTTGTTTTTTATACGTCTTATTCGTATACAAAGACATTTACTCTTACATTTGTCGGTGATATTCAGTGCCTTCAGAATGTCATTTACACATAGCACGCGACCAATCTTCCGTAAGAATCGAAATGTCATTATCTGGCACTCAAACGACTTCGTCGGCAAACGTTTGAATGATGAAATAATATTTTAGTCTTGAACTGAAGAAAATAACATTCCCCACAGAAAATAATGCTATGAAAGCTATTCTCTTTGAGTACGGATGATTTTTGTTTGAATAAGCTGCAAAAAATAAAAAAAATAAATAAATCTGTTTTATTTTATTAAATCATTTTACTTAATGCTTATCTAACATAAAATATTATTCTTGATAATCGTGGATATAATAGCTATGCATTTTAAGTATCATTTAAGCAAATGCGATTTTTAAATAAATAAACAGAATCTTATAGTTACAAATATGGTTATAAGTTATTTATCATAGCTTTTATTTATAATTAAGAAATAACAAAATTAAAAGCGTAATTCGAGTTAAAATGGCAAGAAACAAAATTAATGTCGAATTAAAGTCATTCGCAGAGAGTTTATTTTTAAAAGCCTTTATTGATTTCAAATGTTGCATAATATATTTTATTATTCGACTTATTAATATTTAAATTCCTTTAGTAGTTAACAATAATAATTTTTAATTTAATCTTACATGAATATTTTAAGTAGAAGAAAATCATTAAACGCTTCTTCATGATTTTCCACTCGGAACGAAACTGAAATACATATTTACATAAAACTATATTTACACAATTCCAGGAACATAAATGTGGAAAAAATAATGAACTTAATTATAAATTTAACTCGAGGTGAACAATATACGGGTCACATTTCAACTGTAATCTTAGCTTTTCTATCCAAATAACGTTTTACTGACATTTGTAGCAGATATAATTAAACTTAACTCACACACACACACACACATTATATATATATATATATATATATATATATATATATATATATATATATATATATATATATATATATATATACATATATATATATATAAATTAACGTGTGTATGTTCCAGCATCACTCTGGAACGCCTGGAACGATTTCAACCAAACTTGGTACACATATCACTTAAAGTCTGGAAAGAAACACGGGGGGGGGGGATTTAAGATCGCACTAGCATCCCTAAGGTGGCACAAGTAAAAATAATAGAAAACGACTGCTATTAGTGTCAAATTCATAGTTATCGGGGTCGCAGATATTAAAAGTGACATTCCCGATGCCGTTTAAGTGCAAGTTCAGCCTCCTATCAGCCTTGGCCGGAGAGACGAGGGGGGGGGGAGGCGGATGGAATATGAAATGTCCAAAATGACCTAGAGTATTATCGAATTCATAATTCTCGGGATCGCTGAGATGAATAGGGACATTCCCGATGCCGTTTAAGGGCAAGTTTATCCTCCCATCAGCATTAGGGGGAGGCAAAGGGGGAAGAAGGAATGACTATAAAATGTCCGAAATGACCGAGAGTAAGTGTCGAATCCATAGTTTTCGGGGTCGCTGAGATGAATAGGGACACTGTCTATGCCTCTCAAGTGCAAGTTCACCTTCCCATCACCATTGGGGGGAGGGGGAGATAGGGGAGAAGGGGGTAAAAATAAAACGTCCAAAATGACCGATATTAGTTTCAAAATAATAGTTTTCGTTGAAATGGATAGTGACATTCGTGATGTCGTTAAAGTGCAAGTTCAGACCCCATCAGCATTGGCGATGGTTTGTCAGCCCCCTCTCCCCCTGCAGGAAATTAAAATGTTATTTATAATTAAGATTTGAGTTAAATTAATATTATATGAAATTTGTAATTTTAGTTAATAATTTGTATACTGTACATGTACTTTTAAATACCCGTAAATACAATTACTTAGATTTTACATTATAAGTAGAATTTATCCCTTTTCCCATGTAATAAAAATGTTGGGATTAATAAATCCCGGGTAATCTATCTGTGTGTTTGTGTATATATATATATATATATATATATATATATATATATATATATATATATATATATATATATATATATACAGTGCTAGATTTCTAGAAATAGAGGTGCCGGAACGGTAACCTTCCGGGGTGTGTGGGGGGGTATTCCAAATTATTGATGAAGAGAGGTACCTAAAGAGAGGTATATATATATATATATATATATATATATATATATATATATAATAATAATAATAAAGACATTAATAATTAGCGAAATTTTCAAATTTATTGATTATATCAGCTCTGAATAGCAGCTCTGAACATTTCCCCCCACTGTTCAGCATTCTACTAATATTAAACTTCTCTTAATATCCCTATCATAACAAAAAATATGAAAAAAAAGTGTCAGAATGATTTTATAAATACCTGAATTCGTGTTAACAATTATGAATCAAATACAATAAAGGACAAAATTTCTAGAGATTGCAACCTGAAAATGGTATATATTAGGACTTTGTTTGTGGCAAAAATGAGAATTCTGAATTTTCAGTAATATAATGGGTCCACGTAAATTTGCAGCCCACGCAGTGTGAGCTATAAAATTGCGATTTTAATAACTGAAAATGGTAAGAATAGCGAAAGTACGAACCCCATTCTCATGTTCCGTCAATCGATTTCGTGTTGTACTGCTAAGAATGAAAGCCAGTGAAAGAAATATGACTGATATCATCAATTTTCAAGCAGCTGAGAAGTTCGAGGGAGAAGAAAGTGAGACAAATATGATTTTGGAGATCTTTATCTCCGCCTGTAACAATCCTTGTTTTTAAAAAAAATAGGTATAGCTGTTCAAAGAACAAGCGGTTGTCTTTTATAACGCAAAAGTTAAACCTCTCAGTGATTAACTATGTATACTCCTAGTGTCCCTCTGAGGCTACACCCTTAACAACGAGAAAAGATGGAGGCCAACAGTAGAATACTAAAATAGAAAGGATTTAACGGATTATCAGGGCCTGGTTATCAAGAAATCCTATATTATAGAAACTTATCTTTCGAAAATATTGTTTATGATCGAGAAAAGTATTTATGTACTGAACAGCAGAACGATGGAATAAAATATCCTATACTACGGGTGAATAAATTCGGTTTCAACAGCAGTTACTGATTCTTGGAAAGAGGCGGAAAGATCATAAGTCCCGACGAAAATTTTCAAAAACTTCCTTTAAAGCTTCCGTAAAATTCTCATTTGGAAAAACATCATGATGGATGGCTGTATAGATTTTCAGATGCTGCGATAAATTATTAAAACTGTAGACTGTTGTCGTGATCAATGAATCCTTATAAGTGCTTGTCAATTCTACGTTCCAGCTCGCTAAACGCCATCATTATCAGGTTGTTAATTCGATAGAAAATGTTGTCATTGTTCGTAAGGAATGGTTCGGAAACTTCTCAAATCAATTTCCTACTCAGACATGTCGAAATCTGTACATAGTCAGCTTGCCGCATGTCTATCCACAGTAAAATTATTACTACAGATAATTGGAGCTGTAACCTTGCTTCAAATACAAACAGATTTCACAAAATTTAGATAGCCGTTAAAAGCGGCCATTTTACCAATGAGGGTTACCTGTTCATTTAGTTACCTATTTGGTAGTGACGTCTCTCTATCATTGTTGCCACCGTTCTCTTAATGTATAAGATGTCTCAATTAAAAAAGACATAAAATATTCTCACATAAAGAATGAAATATAACGACATCGAAAGCATTTTTTATATATCTAATTGATGAATATATAAAGCAAGATCTAAACAATGATGTTGATGAGATTGACACAATTTTAACTCGACTAGAGACATCAAATATTAAATAAATCCGAAAAACACATCAAATATATACCACACGCGCACACACACATCCACTGGTATATATATCCACTGCTATATATATCCACTGGTTATTAAATATTAAGGAAAAGTCACAAAAATAGCGATTACTCAAAAAGTTACGAGTAGAATTTAATAAAACTTATACACATTATACAACACATAGGTAGGTATAAAATAGCATAAAAAGAAATCGCCAAACAATTATGGTGTCATAGAAACTAGTATATGTATACAATGAACAAATCGGATGTGTCAGTTTAGTATAGGAAAAGTACCTTTAATATGGCGTATTATCCCCCCGAGAAGCAATACAGCACATACAGCGATGTGTGATGCTGTCAATGATGCCGTCTATAAGTTCGGTACGAAGTGAGAGCCATTTCTCTTGCAAATCAGTTGAAAGCGTGGCTAGGGTCCTAGAAGGAGGATTGAGAGCAGCTATATGTCGTCCTAAAGCGCCCCAAATATGCTCGATAGGATTCAGGTCCGATGTTCGAGTTGGTCACACCATGTGCTGAATTGTTTCCTACTCAAGATAAGTATCCACGATGCGAGCCCTGTGAGGTCTCGCGTTATCGTCCTGTAGCACGAAAGCATGACCTATTGCCCCGGCATAAGGGCGCACATAAGCATCCACGATGTCATCCCTATAGGTGTGAGCATTCACATTCCCACGGGGAAAGACATGGAGGTCTTTGCGTCCACTCAAAGAGATACCACTCCAAGCACAGACACTGCCTGATACGTATGCATCTCTTTCACGGATGTGTGATGGATGAAAACGAGTTCCAGGTTCTCTCTAAATTAAAACTATCGCTTTGGAAGCTAAACCTGGACTCATCCATTGTTCCGTAACAGGACTCATCCGAAACAGCCCTCCATTGATCACGCATCCAGTGGACATGGTGATTGCCCACTGCAAACGTTCCCACTTACGGTATAACGTGAGCGAGACGCAAATGGCTGGTCGCCTCACAAGATAACCACCTTCGTGAACCCTTCAACACACGGTTGACGTTGATGCTAACCTTCCGGAGCTTGCAGCGATGGAGGATCGGAGTTCAGAGAGTCTCGGTACTATTCCTTCGTGCGCATAATGGTAAATATCGGTCATCGTCACTCGTCGTAGCGTATGGCCATTCTTGGCTGAACCTCCTGGATGCCGAATCCGTGGTTAGAAATTGTTGCCAAAGTCTATGAACCACAGATGGACTCACATTTCGCCATCTAGCCACTTCTGTCTGACTTTGTCCTGCCTCTAGTCTCCCAATATCTCGCCATCGCAGTTCTTCGGTCAAATAGTGCCCGGAGTTCATTGTTACATTCTGTCTATGCCAGATGTCTAATCTTAGCCTCGCAGCGACAATTATCGCCTTGCTCTGAGACATGCACTTTTATGCTCCTCGCTAATGACGTATTCCGACTGCAGCGCCACTATTTTGCATAATGTAGTATTCTTCAGCATCTTTTACTTGACAACATACTCAAATTTTAAACACATTGGCCTAGTTTTGAACGTGTTATCCCTCTTTTTGTGATTTTTCCTTAATTTTTGATAAGTAGTATATATATAATGGTTTTTATTTAGTTTCAGAATTTCTTAATTAATACGAAGAAAAGAGGTAGATGACGCAAGAAGTAAAAAAAATAGTAGTAACCTTAGAAAAATTTCTGGTATAGATGTAGAATCCATTAACATTGGATATTGAATCTAAGCACTTAGTAACATTAATTCATTTTATCTAAAAATTTCCTCAAGAAAATAAATATTTACAATTTCTATGAATTTTGATTTTTCAATTATTTATAAGTATAGCTATACTTATCGTCACTATGGATCCCTCGCTACCACAAAATATTTCTGACACTGTATTTTCATCATAAAATAATATTCTTGTTACGGAATATTTTCTTAGTATACAGATGCCTAAATTCTTCTCAGGTTCTAATCCCTTTAAAGGAATCACATAAGTTAATCAAAGTACAAAAGTGACTTTTGTGAATTACTGGTCACTTGGCATTTCGAACTTATGTCAGCTAGTAAGATGAATTAGTTTCTGAGAATCGTGCAAAATATATTTTAGGACTACATATATATTAAAAAATAACTTTCTGTAACTTCCTTCAAATGTCAAGAAGAACATGACGTATCTAATCGGCCCGATAAATTTAGTATACATCTAATACTGTCAATATAGCTTCTTTCGACCTGCTCGAAAAACGTGTTAATTGAAATATTGCGTGATCAGTTGACGAAATATGACCTTTAAATACGTGAATATATAACACACAAAAATATAAATAGAAGGTTTTTTATCATTTAAATTCTGCAAGATGATTTTTAGATGAAATTTGAATGGACAGACTGTAATCTATAAGGTATATTACAGCTTTAAAATTTCTATCATATCATGAGGATAAATTTGAATTTCTACTCCATCCTCAGAGTTTAAAAATTAATCAAGAATTCTGTCTTTATTTTAACTAAAAGTAGAAAACTTCACTTATGTCATCGTCAAATTAACTTAAACATTTGTTTACCACAAAATGATGTTAATATACTGAACATGACAAGTACCTTTTTTAAACTGTATTATATTTTTTCTTAATTATATTTTTAACAAAAAATATCATATAACAGGACAAACTTTCATATAATAGGATATTAAAATAATTAATTTAGATGACAAGAGGAAACGTGAATTGATTGTTTTGGAATTGTTTTAACTTTTTTTTCATACACTTGTTTTACTGAATTCAAGGACTGAAGAGTGTGATCTATAGGTTATTTAATTACCTTAAAACAATGGATTCGTGCATGGGTTGGGGCAAGCAAAGAAATACAGAGAATTGGCCTTCATTATATATTTATTTGACAAAGCTCAAAATTCATTTAAAGTGTAATAATAACAGAATAATATTCCCTTTCATATTAACATTTAACACATGCGGCATCAGAATCAGAGGCAAACTATATGGTCAAAGTAATTATTTTTAGAGTCTATCAGGAGACACTTACTACTGCTGAAGAATATAGCGATGAAAGATGTCTTCGACGACAGGGGCTCAAATCACGTGATATACAGGATCATCATGGCGGGTTACCGGCACTACCACTAGACTCCGAGGCAGTCGGGACTCCCTATCGTCCGAGCTCTAGGCAAATCACCGGCACAATCTCTGGGTCTTCTCTAGTTTTTCTTTCTTACTTGGAGTTGCTGTTGTGCGTTTACGGGGGCCATTTTGGCCCACCCCTTTTTATCTCGTTGGGCAGTGGGCTGTTTTTCTCTCAGCAGTTTCTGCCCCAATTGGTTCCATATTATACTGTTCCTTTTCATTGTCTACGAAGTACCTCCCCCCTAACCATCATTTTCATTTGCAGTGCAACTTTGACCATTATCTGCTTAAAGTTTTATTGTGGGCCATAAAATAACGTCCATCTACCTTGCAATATTTATAGTCTTTTGATAGCTATGAATGGCCACACAGACAGCTATTCTTTTCACATCGTCTTACCGTACAAGCCTTTATTTATTTTGCCTCTGAATTTTTTATAATGGTTTTGTTCTTTGCCGTCCTTCGACCACACACCACGGTGAATTATAACATTCCACTTCTACATGATCCACGAGTTAATCATCAGTAAGTTAAAATAGATCAATATACTCAGTAAGATTCTAAAAAATTCAAAAGTTTGCAGCAAGAAAGTTTGAAAACATAAGAAAATGAAAACGAGCTTAGTAGATGGATGAACAAAAAACGTTATTTTTTAGAAAATGAAATCAGTATTTATTTTTGATATTTACCAACGGTGAAAATTCTTCGTACAGAGTATTAAATTTCTATTGAAAATGAAATTTATAAACATTATACATTTTAATATTTGTATTTAAAATGTAACTTAATATCTAGTTATAAACTAAAAAAATTCATGTTTTGTGTTACCTTATCATAAAAAATAGACAATAAAATGTAAAAAAATATCTATTATATATGATGATTGAAATGTCAAGCTGCCTGGCAAATTGATATCGGTCGACAGCGCCTAGCGGCAACTGTATTCTTTATGTGCTTCAGTCAGTAAACTCTCATTCGGCTCTTAAGAAGATGAAAAAAAATCATCTCTTAATTCATCCTGACATTTGGAGAATTTAGTTAGTCTCGAAAGTCCAAATTCATTTGGAGAGTTTTACAGACTGTTATTGGAAATAATAGTTCCGTACTATGTTGTGGACTTAATAACCTTAACACACATACTCTATAATCGACAGGACGAGCATCCGGGTAATCTTTATAAGTTATTTGATGCATTTGCGGTTGTGTGACTTTGAATGTCCTAGACATCCCTAAAATCTCATTTTTCAAGTCCTATTTTCTTCTGACTCATACATAACGAAATGGTACTTGCGTAAAGATTTTCTGCATTTTAGAAATTTCCCGTATTGATGAATATGTCTTAAGTTTTCTTAGTCTTTCAAATTTTATTTCGAACTTAACAGCATGATAAAAATGAATTCAATCTATAAGAGACAGAAATAAATAAAAATATAAAAAAAATGTTTTTTTTTTATGGGGGGGGTGGGTTAGCGTTTAGAGATTGTTCTTTGAAATAATAATTCCATACTATGATCTGGATTTATTGATCTTGATATACATACTCTTAACTCGACATGGCGAGCATCCATGTAACTTATATAAATTATTTGATGCATTTGCGGTTGAGTGACTTTGGACCACTGGATTGCTAGATATCACTAAAATTTCATATTTCATGTTCTATTCTTTTTAGACCAATATATCAAGAAACGATTGCTTAAAACTGTTCTTCATTTCAGAAATTTCCCGTACTGATGAATAAGTGTTATATTTTCTTACAGTCTTCTGAATTGTACTTCGAACTTAAGAACGTAAAAATTTGAACTAAATTTATTAGAGGCCAAAAATAAATTAAAATATTTACAAAAAATCATTTTTTATGGAGATTATTATTTGAAATAGCAATTCCTTACCATGATCTGGATTTATTTACTTTATATAATCCTAACTCGACATAACGAGGATGCATGTAACTTATATAAATTATTTGATGCATTTGAGGTTGCGTGACTTTGGACCACTCGATTGCTAGATACCACTAAAATTTTCACTTTTAAAGTCCATTTTGTTCAGATCTATATGTAACGAAATGCTTCGATAAAAAATTTCTTCTGAATAATGCATAATGAAATTCTTGCTTAAACATGTTCTGCAATTGAGAAATTGCCTGTATTGATGAATAGATCTTAAATTTTCTTATAGCATTTCAAATTGTACTTCGAAGTTAAGAGCGTAAAAGAATTGAATTCAATCAATTAGGGGCCGAAAATAAATTAAAATATAGAAAAAAGTATTTTTATGGGGAGTTTAGTGTTTAGAGATTGTTATTTTAAATAATAATTCCATAACTACGATGTTCCGGGTTTATTATTCTTGAAATATATACCCTTAACTGGACCGGACGAGTATCCATGTAACTTATATAAATTATTTGATGCATTTGAGGTTGAGTGACTTTGGACCACTCGATTGCTAGATATCACTAAAATTTTCACTTTTAAAGTCCATTTTGTTCAGATCTATATGTAACGAAATGCTTCGATAAAAAATTTCCGTGCTGATGAATAAGTCTTAAAATTTTCTTCCGGTCTTTCAAATTGCATATAGAACTAGAAATGGGAAATGAACTGATTTCCATCTATTCGCAGATAAAAGTAAGATAACTGAAAAGAAAAACATTTTTTGAAGAAAGTACAGATTGCATTTGAAATGCTGTTACCAAATTTAATTCTCAAAATTCGCACGTAAATATATTAACATTTAACCTATAAAGAGATGATTATGAAAAAAAAACAACTAGGCAAACTCCGACTGCTGCAGAAGGCCTGCGGTCGGAAAATTTACTGGAAAAGTTTAATGCATTTTTAATGGAGCTAGTTTTCCAGTAAAAGATGGAGACTAGCTCCATTATCATCATTATGAAGTAGCCAAAATAGTAAAATATAAGGCAGTTTTTAAACGATTTATGAGGAAACAGGAAAAAAACATATTTCGTGTAGTATGGTCAATATTACTTTGGTAGCAACCAAGCCGAAATTGATTATAACAAATTGATGATTGAAGATAAATCTCTCAAAATAAAAATTAAAATATAATTAGATTTTCTTTAAATTTTCAGTATATTTAAATTCACATCTAGCTCTACTTAAGACAGTACTAAATAGTTTATGAAAAGTGGAAGAAAAACATACTTAGAAACGAATGTTAAATATTTTTTGTTACCAACAAAAGGGACATGAATTACAAAAAGTTAGTTAGTGGAGATAAATGACTGGAATTTAAAAAAAAATTAAAACTTTTTTAAATTTGTCAATGCACGTATATACAAATCTCTACCCCATGTATATATATATATATATATATATATATATATATAGATATATATGTGTGTGTGCGTGTGTGTGTGTGTGTGTGTATACAGTGTCGGAAATTAATTTATGAAAACACTGGTTTTTAATGAAAACTTCTTTAATATTCATTAAAAATGATTGAAATTTCATACATTATACATACTATGTATAAGAAAAGGTTTACAAAATAAAATTCCATACATAATAATAAACAAAACCGTAAGGTCAAAAATTAGATTTTCGTAACATACAAACATGGAAATTGATTTATGAAATATCACATTTCATTGGCTATACTGAAGCAATAGGACAAAAATTTGCATAAAACAAAGTATCCTTTGAAGCATCCTTTGAAGTATTATTGGAGGGATCTCCGAAAAGAACAAAAATCTACATTGAGCAGAAATGTTGGTGGCGGAAGTTTGATGATTTGCGCAGCGATTGCTCATGATGGCAGAAGTAAAATTGTCTATTTAAATGCTCACCAGAATTTACTTCATTACAGCTTAGTTATAGAAAATTCCTTTCTTCCATTTGCATGGCAATATTGCAGTTTAGATTGCATCTTAATGCAAGGCAATGCAAGTATTCACACTTCAAATGCAATAAAAGATTGGTATGATGGACATAATATTGTTATTTTAGATCATCTACCTAATAGTCATGATTTGAACCCCATCGAAAACGTTTGGGGACAGCTTGTTCGAATGGTTTATGCAAATGGGATGCAGTACACATCACTTGTAGAATTGTAAGCTTCAATCTGTCAAAATTGGAAACTAATTGATCAGAAGCACATTCAAAATCTTTTTTTTTTATCAATGCCATCTAGAATAGAAGAAACGTTGATGAACAAAGGCGGATTTACTAACTATTAATTTCAATGAAATGTGATATTTCATAAATCAATTTCCATGTTACGAAAATCTAATTGTTGACCTTACGTTTTTGTTTATTATTATGTATGAAATTTTATGCTTGTAAACCATTTGCTATATATAGTATGTATAATGTATGAAATTTCATTCATTTTTAATGAATATTAAAGAAGTTTTGTTAAAAAACAGTGTTTTCATAGATCAATTTCCACCTCTGTATATATATATATATATATATGTATATATATATATATATATATATATATATATATATACTTAAACTCACGGCGCAACAGTCCGATGTGGACCACGGTCGGCGGTACCCATCTCCACTTTCGTAACCGTGGGCTAGGGTTGCAATACAGCATATGTCTCAGTCAGGTGGTCAACCTGACGTAGGATCTCCAGAGTTTAGTTCCCAAGCATGCTTGGTCCTCATTTTATCGACCCACTGAAGAGATGAAAGGCTGAGTCGACCTTGCTCAGTCACAGGGTTGAACCCCGGACCTGTGGGATGGCAGCATGACGCTTTTAACCACTACGCTACCGGGCTTCATATATATATATATATATATATATATATATATATATATATATATATATATATATATATATATATATATATATATATATATATATATATATATATATATATATATATATATATATATATATATATATATATATATATATATATATATATATGCATATGTGCATGTCAATGTATATCACTGAGTTTAAGAAAGAGTATATTGTATAATCGTATGGATGCTACTTAATGAATAGTAAAAGTTACATATTCGTGTAACGTATATCTTTGAATTAAACTATTTTAAAACCATTATCAGGGAACACATTATCTAGTTCTCAATATTACTCTCTTTCAATATCCCCGAATTTTTTTAAATTAAAATTCGTGATATCCCCAATAAGTACTTTATACATTACGCTGATATCGAAATTTTCTCCAACGAACATAAAATATAATTAACTAGTTTTAAGGAGATATGCAAAATACCCCCCCCCATTACAATAACTAACCAAAATAATAAAAAAAATTCTTTGGGAGCCGTTCCACAATACTTTAACTCAATAAACAGCATCTGAGAAACCATTTGTCCTACTTTCATCGAATTTTCTTTCCCTTTGTGAACTTTTTTTATATATTTTTTTAGAATGTTGCTCTTTATTTGTCTTATCTCATTTTACCCTTATTTTTATTATTGATATTCGTGTTTGCTTTGCCAGGAAAGTGACAATGAAGATATATAGCTGGAGGAACATTTTCGACTACTGAATTCAAAATAAAATGCGTTTTCAAAGAGACATGCTGGAAGAAACTCAAATTGCATAATAGTTATTATTTTCTTTTTCTGAGAAGCGAGAATGTTTGTAGATTTTTATTAATCAAATTACATTTAGGGTAATTTATGCTATTTTAATGTATGAATATTGTACTACTAAATTTAAAAATATCGCATCAACAGTAAATGTTTGGTAATTAATACATGTAGTATTATTAATTTTAACTAAGAAAATTTATAACAAATAAAAAAATGCATCATTTTACAGCATTCATCTGAAACTAACTGATTTTATATATATATATATATATATATATATATATATATATATATATATATATATATATATATATATATATATATATATATATATATATATATAATCTGCAATCATTAGCATAGTCTCTTCCCATTAAAAACATCTAGAGATAAAATATGAAAAATTTTAAGACATTTTAAGAGTACCTTTTTTTATAGGAAGTTTTGCAAAGAAAAATTAAATTTTGAGAATTACCTAAAAATAACTTTATAACACATTTTCTTACTGTAAAATTTACTATTTTCGTACAAAACCTCCCCAGATTTAACAATTCAAATAGAATTAGACATATAAATGATAAGGCTTTAATGTTATTGAAAAAAATCGATATTTTGACCGAAAAGGTCGTTTTAACGTTGAACAGATACCTTAATTCAAATTTCCTTACTAGAGGAAAGTTATCATTCTAGAGGAGCTAAATGATACATAACTGTGAAAACTTTCACTTTCGAAAGATTTAAAGTAAAATGTAATTGTTCATAAATTATTAAATCTATTTTATATTTAATGTGATGGAATTTTATGGTTCTAAATTTCATTTTTTTTTACAATTGGAATGTACATTGTGAACATTCTGCTCATGTTTTATTGCGCTCTTCTGGTGTAATAGGATAATGTAATATTTTTATTTAAATTTTGGTTAAAATTCTGATGAAATTCCGCAATTTTTGAAAGGAAGTATTGTTTTAAGATTCTCTGCAAAGTAACGTTTTAATTTTTTTCTGGCAATTTCACATCAGAAATTATTAGATTATATAAAAACTTTTCATGGAAAATCGAAGTTTTTGTATACAAAAAGCCCTTCCAGTAGAGAGAATTATATAACTCTGAAAAATATATTCCAAGTTTGACTCCTGGATGAAATGAAAGTTTCAAATGTCAAAGGTAAAATCTGAAGGAGATTAGGGAAAAATTTTATTGCTACATAGATGTTCAGGCACCAGACGGATAATTCATAAAACCTTGAGTCCCTGAATTGTAAAGATGAAATGCTGGTTTGGGCATAATGCAAAAATGGGAGTATAGCCAAAAGTCTAAAAAAATATGTATAAAATACAAAAGTGGTATACCCAAAACAGGTAAAATCGTTACCCAGAAATATCACACATTGAAACAGGTATCTTTTATAACCTAACGAATCATTTCGCTTTTAGTGTATCAGCAGGAGCGCAATATAGCGTTCATTGCAATAGATGCTGACATGGTTTAACAATACAGAGGAAAATATTAAGATCATTCATGATAAAATTTCAGCATTGTAATCCACAAAATATAATTAAAGGTACACATAACGCACAACAAAGGTCAAATTTATAATGTATACATATCGTAAAATGTATGCAATAAAAGACATGCATAACATTTCATAACATAATTGTGTTAAATTTCTAATTAAAACAGTATGTGCAGTTCTATTTAACAACTGAAATTGTAGGAAACCGAATTATGTGCATTCCATCCTCACCCCAATTGAATGCACAACAATTTGTAAAAATAATTTCATCCAACCAAAATCCTCTGTAAGTTACCATTATGTTTTAACACACCACATTGTTTCTATTGTTAACTTATAAAAAGGGGGGAAATGATAGTTCACATTTTTTAGACGAAAATAGAGAACTTTCTTAAGTGGATATAATGTGACCCGAGAGACAAATCAGTGAATTTTTTTGTTACTGTGTTAATAGTTATCCTATTAATGATCATTATAAGTGTTATAAATGGAAGAAATATATATAAAGTTGGAAAATTAAAAGTAAATACGAGAAAAGATGTTTAAGATAAAAGGAAACGAAATGGTATTATTCATTAGTAGTTTATGACCGGAGGGATGTGTAGGGGTCCATTGTCAAGTAGACTTTTTTTGGGGAGGTGGGTAGATGTTCCTTAAATTTTAAACATTAACTTTCCCCACGTCGGTTGATTCTGATAAATCCTTATAATTACTTAAATATTTTAGATTCTTGTTTTAATTTTATTTGAGCTGTTATAGGAGGTTTTTTATAGCAACCACCGAAAATGCAACCATTTTGTTTTGACTGACCTCAAATAGTCGAGAAAGCTGAATTTTTGCCTTGAAATTTTGTGACTGAAACTCTATTTTCCCAAACACTATGACGAAAAAGCGAAAGATCATTAATAATGAGGTTCTTATATAAAGTCGTATCTTAGAAACGATGCCCATACATCAAAGCTAAAAATTACTTCGGATCGCTGTGGAGAGTTTTTAGGAAATATATGAAGTTCTTTTGGAATAATACATAGTTTATATTTTTTTTGATGGGGGTTATAACCCCCCCCCATTGGCCCTGATTACATATATTATTTAATTAGGTTTATGCACTGATTGCTCAAAACTACTCTTTCATAGTAATAGTCCAGTCAAATTAGCTCAAAATGGCGGCGAATCATGCATTAAATGAAGGGGTTGAGATTTTATCAGGAATGTGTAGGGGATGGTCCCCTGAGCAACGCATAATAAAGTCCCCTCGATTTCAGGCGCCACGGGCGGGGGGGTTATGAGGTCACTTTTTTCAGTTTTCTCGAAAACGGAAAAAATCGCAGCGTTTATCTCGAAAACGGTGCTTCGCAAAGAAAAATGTCAATCCCAAAAATTAAAGCTTATAAAATTCCCTTCCAAATGGTATATCCATGTTTGTACCGAAGTTTACCGTTTTCGAGATATGAGCCGTTGAATATGAAAATTTTTCAAAAATAGTGGTAGCGGTTCAGGTATCTCGTCAAACTTCCTCTTCTAACTCTTTCCCCTTCCATTTCTAAGGAAACTCGTGATAGAGAAAGTTGTAGATCGAAAAATTTCATTCAAAAATGAATAGTGTTATGCTAATTTATCTTCACCAAGTAAATAGTTAGAGCGTTTTGAAGTTTAGGGGTTCTTTTCAACATTTCGCTTGTAAAATGCTCGTCACTCAAGTTTCGTTTCCATGGTCTGTAACTCTCTTAATCACTTTGTATGCTGTTTAATTAGATGCGTATAGTATTCGTAACCCATATAAATAATAAATTATGTATACCTGTACGTATAATGTATATCTCATAATATACAGACGAACACTTGTAGTACAAAGGAGGAAGTAAGAAAACAAACCAAAATGTATAAAAGTTGTTCATATAATCAAAAAATGGTTATCAAAAGTAAGTTCAAACAACAGTTACATAAAATATATTATATACAATTTATTTCATCAACTGCTTTCCTGTATATTAAAAGCCGTCAATCTGATACTTCGGAAAAAGTTTCAAACAAGTCAAAGTCTTCACTATCATTTTAGCTTCTGTAGAATGTCCGAATTTTCATGAAGTGATTTCCCTCAAAGGTGGCATCCCACTATAATGCCACGATCAAAGTCACTAAGCTCCTTTTACTTACTCATCGTCTCACAAACGCATAAATATGACCTGACAAACCACTACCAATACTTTTATAGCTTTCGGTTACGCATCAAATTACGTCATCTGCTAGATCCACTTCTTTAGGGGGGGGGGGTGTCCGGATACTTTTGGCCGGATAGTGTATAATGTATTATTGAATATTAATGAATTATATGAATAATTAAATTTACTTAATGGGGTCAGTACGAGCAAAGAAAAATGAAAGGTACCTGTGGTGATTGAGATCATGCTCATTTGGCGGGGCCTAGAACATGAGCAGGAACATTCGTTCCTCAGCTCCAGTAATGTCTCCTGGTGAAGATTTGGAGTCATAAAACACTTTGGCGATGTTTGTTGTTTCATTGGCATACCGCTGGAAACATTGTACTATTGCTGCTTTGCTTTTACCATAAATCGCTGACGTAGTGTCACATCCTGAGACACTATGGATGAAGAGAATGTACTGGCTGAATGATAAGACCTGAAGATGTTGGGAAGAGTAGAGCCTGTCTTCTGTGTTGCCCCGTCCGGCTTTCATGAAACACACATTCGTGTTTCGTGGGGTGAGTGCCACAAGTTAGACGAGCAGGTCTTACCTATCTACTATCACCAGAGTTGAATGAGAGGTGTTTTGCCACTCACCTCTGACAATACTGCAGTCAGCATCTCATTTTTCTGTAGTAGACTGTATACCCCTTGCACCCACGGCCTGAACTAACATAGTAATGAGCTTGGTTTTGTTCTTTCTTTGAAAAGGAAGTTTTCCTGATGAACAGTAGCCACCGTGTTCTTATTGAAGTCAATATCCACTGATGTTTTACTTGATGCTCTCCGATGTTGTTCGTCTCTTTCCATGGAGTTCGTGTCTTCATAACCATCAAAATCCACAGCTGAACTGCTGCCGTAATGGTTGATTATGTACGATACATATTGATTGCAGATGGAGGCGAAGGTGGTGTTGGTGTTCCACTTTACTCTATGAAGCAGGAAGCCGCCATGGATTACAGTGAAACTGTTCTTCCAATTGATCAGTTGATTGCATTTTGGGAAAGTACCAGACATTGCTGACCTTTTGATTTTTCTCATTATCCCCTCGGCGAATAGAGACATAGGGTATGGGGCTAACTCGTACGTTAGCAACTCCTCTACATCCCCTTCTTTCTTCTTGGTGATCAGAGTTCTTTGAAATTTCATCAGTCTCTACCACCACTACCACATCATTAACTTTGATCATATTGCTCATCGCAGATAAAGGAACGACTGAGTCCTTCTTGGATTGTTTCACTTCTGAGAAATTCGTTCCAACAAGAGTGCCCATTTGTGCGGGTTCCAATTTTCAAGGCCTGGTAGCAGTTGACGTTACTTGTTCCAATTACTCCCGTTGAAAGTGACATCAAACAATTACGTTTAGCAAAAGGCGGGTGATCAGCCAACCATTGAGCAAGCTTCCTTCTGTCTAGATCATCTGTGGTTATGCGTGATGCTCGAAACTCAACATGTTGTTCTCCTCTTGCAGTATGGACACCACAAAACATCTCAAGTGAACTACATATTGCTGTAGCTGTGCGGGATCCCCCAACCCATTTCGCCAACAACGAATCACTAAAGCCTCGTCCACGTGTTAATTCTCCTTCACTCTTCATGTCACACATGAGTGTCACCTCAATTGCCATGTCAGAGCACACACCAGCCATTGGTGTTCCAGTTCTGTTGACAGTGAAGTATCCAGGATCAATAAAATCCTGCATAAGTTGAAGGTGGCAAGTTGTTAGTCCCAGCATGTGTTGTACATATAGGTGAGTACACTTTGCATAATGAAAATGCCCGCTGGCATGGAAGTAAGGTATCATCAGTTGGGCGCTTGTCATATGATCTTCCCAGTTGCGCTGTGTTGCAATGAATTTTTTTCATCAACACCACCATTTCAAAGTACTGGACCCACAAAGCTGCTGTTGGCCTATTAACTTTGAGACATGAGAATTCGTTGCTCAATTTCCACTGAATGCTGGCAAGGGAGGTATTTGTGGAAATGTGATGTCGAGTAATTTCTACTGAGGTCAGAAGTAACTGAACTACTTCTTCTTTTTCATATGGTGTGGTATCTAAATTTTCCAAAATGATCTGAGTTAGTGACACTTTTATACATTTTGGTTTGTTTTATTACTTCCTCCTTTGTACTACAAGTGTTCTTCTGTATATTATGAGATATACATTATACGTACAGGTATACATAATTTAATATTTATATAGGTTATGAATACTATACGTATCTAATTAAACAGCTCACAAAGTGATTAAGAGAGTTACTGACCTTGGAAACAAAACTTGAGTGATGAGCATTTTACTAGCAAAATGTTGAAAAGCACCCTTAAACTTCAAAACGTTCTAACTATTTACCTGGTGAAGATAAATTAGCATAACTTTATACATTTTTGAAGGAAATCTTTTGCTTTACAACTTTCTCTATCGCGAGTTTTCTGAGAAATGGAATGGGAAAGAG
This sequence comes from Dolomedes plantarius, assembly GCA_907164885.2. NCBI lineage: Eukaryota > Metazoa > Arthropoda > Arachnida > Araneae > Dolomedidae > Dolomedes > Dolomedes plantarius. The sequence goes on from OU015497.1 coordinate 70,573,438, forward strand.
TTAGAAGAGGAAGTTTGACGAGATACCTGAACCGCTACCACTTTTTTTGAAAAAATTTCATATTCAACGGCTCATATCTCGAAAACGGTAACACTTGGGCTCTAAGTTAGCACCTATCCTTTTTAATATTTTTATGAATTACATTCCTAACTCTCCAATCACTACACTAGCCATGTTTGCGGATGACACGGCAATACTACCTAAGCATCAAAATGTTAAATATATGCACAAGTTCCTACCCAGACATATTGGAATTCTTGAACGATGGTTCGAACGGTGGAGGCTGAAGTTAAGACCTTCAAAATCTAAAGCTATTTTTTTCAGTTACAATAGAATTCCATCTCCTCTGGTCACAGTATGCAATCAACTGGTTCACTTTGAGAGAGAGGGCAAATACCTAGGAAATTACCTCGATAGTCGACTGACGTAGAGGAAAAATATTGAACATAACATTAGAAAATTTTTTTAAGCCCGTAAGTATATCGCCCACCTCCTGTACCAGAATCAAAAGGGTTTAGATAACAAACTACTCTTGTATAAAACCGTACTGCGTCCCATCCTGTTGTACGCCGTTCCTGTTTGGGGCTCAGCGGCTGACACCCATATCCAGCGATTGCAGACAATACAAAATAAAACACTCCGCGGTATTAGGAAGGCGCCCTGGTACCTTAAAAACGTACTTATTCACAGGAATCTGAGAATCGAACCCATTCGGCAACACATTAAAGATCTCGGATCTAACTTCTACAAAAGATTATATTCAATAAACAACGAAGAAATAGCTAACCTCCCCGACTACGACCCAAGGGAATGTCCCTTATACGCTATAGGCGTCCCTTAGGACGCCTATAGCATTCTTCTTAAGGCCTAAGTAATTCACCTAAGTAATTCACCTAAGGCCTAAGTAATTCACCTTGTAATTCACCTAAGGCCACTTTGATTATTCACCCTGGTCTCCTTCCCCTTTTTTAACTCTCCCCCGAACATCTTCTAAATTTTAATTTACATTTGCCGTTGCTTCTGGTTCTGACCTGCGTTTTTTTGATGGATCGACCTCAAGACTATCCTTACTAATTTTTGCTTAATCGTCTGCTACCGTAATTTTTTTTAAAATAAAACCTGCCACATTATTTACTTATTTATTTTTTGCTAGTATTAGTATTATTTATTTTTATTTATTTATTATTATTATTATTATTAATATTTTTATTATTATTCTAAATTTCAAGTCAACACTTTTCTTTTAATCCTGAGAACGGAAGTATAGCCACAAAAAACTATCCATACCGAGGATATGGAGCCCTGTTCTCTGGTGCCTCGTTAATGTACCATGTCTATGTCTATGTCTACGGTAACACTTGGGTACAAACATGGATATACCATTTGGAAGGGAATTTTATAAGCTTTAATTTTTGGGTTTGACAATTTTCTGTGCCACACCCTGTTTTCGAGATAAACGCTGAAAACTGAAAAAAGTGACCTTTGGACCCCCGCGGCGCCTGAAATCGAGGGGACTTTATTAGGCGTTGTTCAGGGGACAAACCCCTACACATTCCTGAAAAAATCTCAACCCCTTCATTTAATGCGAAATGAAAACCTAATTTGACTGGACTATAACCCCCTCCTTTGAAAATTTCTGCGCACGCTACTGGTATATGATAATGAATTAATTAGCAATTCATTAAGAATTTTAAGCAATAATTTTTGACAATAATTTGTAACAATAACTTTTATATCTATATAATCATTATCGCTTATAAAATTTATAAACTTTAAAGAGATCTGTGGTGTGTTAATGGACAACATTTAGTTCTATTCTTGTTAATTACTTTTCTTCTTTTAAAATCCATTCCAATGTTAAGAAATGGTAGTATTTTATCAATACATACTTAATCATAGATTGGTAAATGCATATATTTTTTTGCTGTGCGTTATGTTTTTGAAAAGAAATCTTTATGCAATGAGCATGTTTTAGAAAATCCTTTTTTATTTATATTCGAAAAAAAATAGTTTTAATATTTTAACGTTGGCTGCCATCAGTTTAAAATTCCTGCAATAATACAGTTTACGCTACAACATAATTTTAAATTCTAAAAACGACTCACTTTTATTTCAAGATCTCTCCTCTACGTACAAGAAAAAAGTTCTAAAGTAGGCCTTTGCTAACCTGTGAATTGAATACGCTGAGAAAAATTCCGATCAACATGGCACTATGACTTGAGACCTATAATGTCAACCAATCCCCTGAATTAATATTTTCCCTTATGTACTGTGAATGTCGTAACGTCGTGATATGAATCAACCAACTATACAGTAATTAGAGATATCCTTGATTTTTGTGATATTTATATTTATATTCAATTCCTTAGGGACCGGGCAGTTAATTAAAAAGAAGTTACATGCATTAAAATGCTTATGTGATATTAAAATAAATACGTTTGTAAACCCACTCTAGAAATAAATTTATTAAACGTTTCACTCTAATATGCCTACAAATAAATCTAAAAACCTTGTGCATGCATTTAATAATGTGTTTAACGAAAATGTGCATATATTCAGTGAATTTTTATGTAATATGATGATGTAACAGTATTTGAAATTGGGGTTAAAATGCCATTCTTTTTTACTATAAATGCGTCCTTAAAACAAACATTTGTGATAATCTTTTAATAGTATCCACTAAGCAAATTTAATTCTTTGAACCTCAGAGATTAAAATTATATTTTTGAAAACATTAAAGGAATTTTCTCCTAATTCTCTATTTTTAACGAATGTTATTAAAATTTATTTAAGAAACTTTAACAGACAAATATTGGTTTTAGTTTTTTCTTTTCTATTTCAATATAATGAAAAGTTTTCTTCTTTTAAAAGCATTATTTGAAAGTTACACTAATTACATCATTTAAATGTTTATTAAAAATTAAACAAATGCAAACATATTTCCCCCTTCCTTTTAAATTATTGCTTGACTATGTTTTATTTTATACCAATTTGGTTTAAATTAAGAAGAATAGTAAATGCCTAAAAATTAAGTGCACATTTATTTTTAACTATGGCATATGTAATTTTTAAAGAAATTCAGCTATCTTAAATATTTAATTATGCATCGTATATGATGGTGTAATTATTCATTCATCATTCTACGAATTCTTTATAAAAGTAGTAAATTTTGCAAATGCCTTTAATACGAAATATTATGACATAGCTAAATTAATTATAATATAGTAGCATTTTTTGGAAAATGACTTTGAAAATATGCAATGATTTCTGAACAGTAACTAATTGCGCCTTTTTACTTCTGAATTTCGAACTCTTACAATCTAGACATATGTTATAAAAACTTAAATATTTTTTCTTTGCTTATTTTCAGCTTTGAGACAAATTTCAAAGAATATTTCAATATATTTTATTTTTTTATTTGAAAAATATTTCTTCCATAAATTTGTATAAACTTTCCTTAAATGAATTCCCTCATGAAAAAAAGAGAACACAATTAAGTCTTATTAGTATTCTTAACTTGTTAAATCGTTTTCCTTGCTTAACTTGTTAACTTGTTTAACGTTCTTAACTTAACTATGGTAATTTCTTAAAGAAACAATTTTCTATTTGTTTTTTATTTAAAATTCTCGTGAAAAACATGTTTATTTATATTTGGATGTGCATTTAAATTTAATGTTGGAGCATCACGAAATGACTGAGCAGATGAAGTTTCAACAGCAGAATCAATTAGACAGAGGTGTTGAAGTGTCAGCTTCTACAAATGTACATACATATATACAGTTATATAGTTATATTTTATTTATAGATACAGATATACACACACACACACACACACACACACACACACACACACATATATATATATATATATATATAATGTGTATATATATATATATATATATATATATATATATATATATATATATATATATATATATATATATATATATATATATATATATATATATATATATATATATATAAACCGCTCTTGAGTTAAGGTTTTCAGTTAGAGGTTACTTATTTATAAGAAAGTTGGGATGAAGTCTTATAATAAGAGAATGCAAATATATGTCTTGTGATTTAAAGTGTTTCTATATAACACATGTATGCATGTGTTATATAGAAACACTTTAGTGTAACTGTGTTTACTGTGTAACTCAGTGTAACTGTGTTTAAAAAAATAAAAAAAGGATTTATAGGTGAAAAATAAGTATTTCTCTTCAATTCACTTTTATCTCTTTAACGTTACATCCTTCAATACCTTGTGCAACAGTCATATGTCTTATGACTGTGTAATAATGTTTCTAGGTAAGGAGCTCTTCAATGTAGCGTAATCTGGAATAAGACATATTGGGTCATCCAATAAGTAATGTGTTTTTTTTTGTCCTTATTGGTCAAAATGAATGATGCAATGGTTTACATTTATCACAGGATTTTAAAAATTTGTATTATTTATTATATATATTTTGCTGGTACTCTATTCACATTTATTATTGGTATACAATATATACCGATATAATAAATTATACAGATTGTAAGTTCAGGCAATAAATGTAAAATATTGTGTCATCAATTTTGACCAATAAGAAAATTCAGCACTTATGGGATGACCCAATATTAGTGCTTATCGATAAAGAGTTCGCTTTACAGCTATTAATAAAGTTATAACATATGCAATGAAATAAACACGTGCATAGAAAAGTTTTTATTTTTAAAAACCTACAATTTCAATAACACAAAAATCTTCATAAAAGAATTTTTATGATAAAAGCAATAGCAATAAATTATAAATTCCTAGACACATTCTTAGGAAAAGTGGCCTTTTTAATACTGATTTCAGTGCTTACAAAGCTAAGTTGGGTTTGTGTTAACACCGTAATACGTAAGAACTGTAGATTTATCTGTGAATTTACGGAATGAAAAATAATGAAAATTCAATTCTTAAATGTATTATATAAGATTATTGAAACACGATTCCAAGGGAGTATTGGTAGAGATTAAATATTCAATTTTGCAGTATACTTCAAGAGATAGTCTGCAAAGATAATTTTAAACTGTACGGGCGGATATATCCGCACATAATACATGGTGAGATTCCTAACTCCTTTTCTTTAGATTCCTCAGGTTTTCTATAGAGATTAAATGTTTTATACTGAAGTGAAATCCAAGAGATAACACTGAAAGAAAACTTTAAATTCGGTTTGAATTTAGTATATTGGATTTAAGGTAGCTATTAAGCTGTAAACTAAGTGAATAGTTTTTATTTCATTGTATTTCAGCGTAAATGTTTTGGGGGTTTGATAAGGTAAAAATAGACACAGTCAACAAAAACGAGTAGTTACATAATTTTTCGATGCAGGTCAGTGATGAGAAGACATGCTGGATAATTAAATATCATAATATATATATATATATATATATATATATATATATATATATATATATATATATATATATATATATATATATTGTGACTTTTAAATGTGCTAAACATTATTTGACACCAATTCTCACTTAATTACTGGAGATAAAGTCTTTAACCTTGGTCCTCTAAGAACTTAAAATTCCTTGACCCGTGACCCAAGAAGTTCATTAATTCATTTCTCATTTGACGGTCGGCTGCACTGTGTGAATTAAAGGTCTGTTATTATGCCTCTGTGTATTGTTTCCCTTGTATAGTCTTTTTGCTGAACTCCGGTGTCCTAAGTGACAGTATGTTATATCTGTGATCTGTAAAAAGCAAATAAACTTGTACCACAACTATCTGTGCTAGCATTGGACGAAAAACAAAAACATATTTAAAATAAGTGGATTTTTAAAAAAGTTAATGAGCAATATGACCAAAGTTACAATTGTTAGTACTTGGGTGGCTTGGTTCCGATATATGTGTGCTGCCATTCGTGATGACATCTACAGACTTCTGAATTCAACTTTAGAGGCTTACAAGACCTCGGAATTTATGATTCGGGCTTTCACTTTGATGAAATTTTCCATTTCAGTAAAGATGCACCCATTATGACAAATCTTCATCACAGAGGAAGATTGAACGCAGTAAGTAGTAATGAGTTTTGGCACAGTGCATTCTGATCCTCGCCCAGTAGGAAATATGTTGATACACAAAGGACTTACGAAAAAATATGTCAGTCAGTTTTTCAGACCTATTCGTGAAAATCATTTTGCTACAGGTATCAAACAGTCAAGTTTACTATTACTCCCATGTATAATTATATATATATATATATATATATATATATATGAATGATGGGCTTTAGTCAAAAACAGTGATTTTTATATCCTTGTTAGTATTGATAAAAAAATATTTTGACTGGTATAAAAGGCTTAGTTCTATAAATTTTGTATACAATGTTACATTTTTTGTTTCATAATCAAATTTTCATTCCAGTCAGAAGATCTTTGTTTTTTATCAATACTAACAAGTATCTAAAAATCACTTTTTCTTACTTAAACCTTAATATATATATATATATATATATATATATATATATATATTATATATATATATATATATATATATATATATATATATATATATATATATATATATATATATATATATATATATATATATATATACTAGCATTATTGCCCGGCGTTTCCCGGGTAGATATATAGATATAAAATATTTCATGCATTCCATCAAAAAAATACTGGGCTGCACTCCCGCTATTCGTGTTCATCTGGCCAAACAGAATGCGCATAGCACGTTTCTACTGAAATGATATACAAACAATAAGAAAGAAAGAAACTTTGAGCCTGCTGACCTTCGTCTGATTTTAAGGTCATTCCCAACCCTCTTTCTCCCTCGCATTGAAATTTGACCCCCCCCCTTCCGTCATCCTCAAACCACCCCTCTTAACGCAGCTGGTCGAGGGGAATCCACAGGGGGTAGACGCACCTCTATCGAGCACAAAAAATACTAAAAAATTAATTTAAAAAAAACTAATTGAGCCCCAAATTTCGTTTTTCCTGATTTAAGTTTCTCGGGACCAAAACATTAACTGTGCCGAATTTGATCCCGGTGGGTGAAACAGTCTATGATTCTATAGCGGACAAACAAACAGACAAGCTCTTTTATATATATATATATATATATATATATATATATATATATATATATATATGTATGTATGTATGTATGTATGTGTATATATATATATATATATATATATATATATATATATATATATATATATATATATATATATATATATATATATATATGTGTGTGTGTGTGTATATATAACAAAAAACAATTTCCCTAAAAATTTCGGCAATTTAAAAGTTTTAAAATAATGGCATTTAGACTCAGGAATTTTTAAGGATGTTTAGAGTAGTATTTATGTTTTCATTTGGTTAAGCTGTAATGGGGGGGGGGGGGTGGCGCTGTAGTAATGTTACAATGACGTAACTTCTAGGATAGAATTGACTGCTGTTTCGCCACAACCGTCACTTACGGAATTGGGGTGTGTATGCATTTTTTACTTTGCATTAGGATTATTTGTGTGCTTGCATGTACGGTGCGTTGAGCCCATACTGTAAGTTGTGTTTGTCTTTTCATTTTCTTTTGACTAATTGCTTCCTTGAGGGACTCGGGGCCTTGGGATGTCTTTTGGGCTTACCTGCATCCTATTCAGAAAGTTCGCCTTGAGGTAACTGATTTGGTTAGGCTCCCTGATGACGAGACCTATCGGTTACCTCTATGTTGTTTTATGGTTCAGTTCCGGCACTTATACAGAATCTTGCCGTTGGTGCGTGGATGCCCAGAGTGCTTGATTTCTGTTTGTTTTTTGTCTATATTCGTATTATTTTTATCTATCTCTGTTGGATTATTTATATATATATATATATATATATATATATATATATATATATATATATATATATATATATATATATATATATACATATATATATATATATATATATATATATATATATATATATATATATATATATATATATATATATATATATATATATATATATATATATATATATATATTTATATAATGTGTGTGTGATTGCAATTTTTGAGAAATGTAAGCATCTCACACCCCAACACTTTTCAAATTCGGAATGAATTAAAATAAATTACATCAATTTCATTTGAATTGGTAACACATCCTTATTGCTAATTAATCACCAATGCAATGACCGCTAACTTTGTAATTTAATCATGCCATTATGACGAGATTGAAACGAGATTATATCCTGCAGACTCAAAATTAATAACTTCTCAGCTGGAGGTCACGACTAATAACATTGTTATACATCTACTTTTTAAAGAAATGACACGTCTTGATTCATAAATTATCGTAAAGTAAATTTAGATGTCAACAGCGTTTTATGTACTTTTCAACCAAAATTATTCCAATATGGTTACAAAAGGAAGTCGCAATTATTAATTAGATATTCTCTCTCAATATACTTTATTAAAGAAACAAAACTATTTTCACCTTGTACAGATTATTTTATAAAAAATGCATTGAAAAAAATCTTCAAAGTTCCATAGTCTTATATGTATTTATTACCGGGAAAAAATTCTCAAAGTTAACGTTTTTGAAAGAAATACAAGGAAAAAAATTAAAACTGCATATACGTCTTAATCATTACCTATCCTTTCTTTTTATGTTTATTAATTTTTTAATCATCTTATACACAAGTTCCATGTCATTTTATAAAGCAGGATAGGCTAAAAAAAGTTTTATTAATCTGAGTTCAAGATACAAAGAGTTCCTTGACTTCAAGCTATGCACAAGATTAGGAAAAACCACTCTGAAAATAAATAAGGTTCATTTATTCTTTTAGAAAACTAGAGAATACTGAAAACATTTGTCATATTGGCATTTCTGCCGTCCGTTTGTCCGAGAGCTAACAGAAATCGATATTTACGAAAGAGGAGTTTTCAACTAAATATTACGAAGTCAATATATTCTTCAGTCTAACATTACTGACTTCGAAGCTTTTTAATAAAAATTATTGTCTGTATCGTAAAAATAGGCTAAAATAGACAGTTTAAAATCTATCTCGTAGTACTCGGGGAATAATCTTCAGTCTAATTCATTCATATATATATATATATATATATATATATATATATATATATATATATATACACACATAAAACTTTCTAACGGTAATTTCGAAACAGGTTAGCAAATACACTTAGACTTTGATGGTGGAGGAGGCGAAAATCTTTGAATGTATGGAAATTCAGATCACTCAAAGTGTAAAAATTATTGAATTGCTTTTATCCTCTTCATAAAGTTAAAAAGTTCGTATTTTCTAAATAAAGTAAACATCATAATCTTTATATATAACGTTTTATAGTTTTATTTTATTGTATTTATATTTATTATTTTGCGGATGTTTAAATATCTTACCTTTTAATTAATTTTCTATCTTGCTCAGTAATATTGAACTATCTAATATATAAAAGATAGCACAAAAGAGTACGTATGTAACTGTATACATTCCCGTTTTTCTGAAAACATTACATAATCTGAAGGTTCTGTTGACACTCATCCATGTGGGCTATGGCAAAAAATTCGTATGACTTCAAACTGTTGTGTCCTAGGTCAAAAAAATGGTATTTTGATCGAGATATCAAACAGTATTTTACAGGATATTATAGAATGTGTGACGTCATGTGACCATAAACCTGTTATTCCACATTGTTAGATTTTCAACAAAAGTAACTTGCTTTATCATTGTGTAGATAAAACTTATATTTAAACTAAGAAAATATTGAATTAACCATCGAATTTGATATGAATTCAATAAGTTTTTCCAAACACAATCATAATTTTACGAAATGCATAACAACATGTTTTTTGGAGGCCTGTGGAATTAAATTAAAGTGTTTTAGGTTTCACTATCTCCCTCGTGTTTCCTTTGAAATGTTTCCTTTGCTATTTTCTGAATTCACGAATGCAGACATACAGTGTTCATGTATCATGATTGAGTATTAGGTTTATGATATTTTTAAGGTATATTATCCACGTATTTTTCTTTTATTTATGTATGCTCATGAATGTTTAAAAAGATAAAATTCGATTTATGAATCATGAGGTAAAATTTTATTATAATATGAGGAATGGTGATTCAGTCACAAAACTGTTTGGCAATATAGGTATTACTTTTATATTTGTTATTTACCTATAACATGATTGACTCCCTGTTTTTTATCCATTTAGAAAAGCAGAGTTATTTTTTAGAGGCACTAAGGCAACTCTTTCGTCCACATTGAGGTTGTTGTGCACTAACTCTATTGGATTCGCTCACCTCAGTGTTAAAGCATCGAGATAAGTTGTCTACTATTTACAGCTACATAAATGCTGATAACCAAATAAAAATAGTATTTTCAGTTTCAGGTAGCCTAAATTTTTCTGTCCTTTTCAACAGGATTCATTTTATAAATTTCGTCCACCAAAGGTACTGATGAGCATTTAAAACACACTATAAAATATTTTTTCCTGAATAATTTAAATTTTAGAATTTTATTTGCAGTTAAAAAAAATAAAAATGCCCCAAAGTGTAAAATGTCTTTCTCTATTACGGAGTACAATTCAAAAACATATATATCTACATTCAAGGTGGCAATCCTTGGCCAAATTTTCTCCATAGTTAAACATCGAGATGAGCGAATTCAATAGGGTTAGTACACAACAGCCTCAATTTCAAGCGTAAAATTTGAAAGGGCTATAAAGACATAACTCTGCAATTGAATCTTTTGGTTTAGTTTTAAATACAACACTTATTCCTTAACACCCTATATATCTTTTTCAAAGTATTTCTTCAAATTCAACAACTACGCCATCGATATGTAATGTTGAAATACAGGTTGTGGGAAACCAGGCAGACACATGTGCAACTAGAATGCGCTTAAATATTTACGTAATTAGGTACATCGTTTTTATATACGTAGTTGAAACATGTAGTACATACATACAATGGTAGTTAATTTTTCCAGATATCAAACCATAAGAACATTGCTATGTTTTTTTTATTTTTTCCAAAGCTGTTATTTCCATTTAGATTACATTAACTAATCAGAAAAGCATTCATGAAAAGAAACTATTTGCCATCTTTCCATTTCAAATTTATTAATACTATCTGGACTAACGCTTTCTCTCTTCCTTGTTTAGAGTGTTATTTAAGTGGATATTCTTAGCAACCATCATTTTAGGTCCCTAAATAAAGTATTGATAAACGACATTTTCCCATTCCTATACTAATAAAAGATACATCATAACTGTGTGAAACCAGGCAGACATAGCTGCAACTGGAAAGCGTTTGAAGATTTAAGTAATTAGGTACATCGTTGTTATATACGTAGTTAAAACATGTAGTACATACATGGCGTGAAAGTTAATTTTTCCAGCTATCCAACCAGAAGAACATAGCTAAGAGTTTTTATTTGTTCCAAACTGTAATTTCCATTTAGCTTTCATTAACTAATCGGAAAAGCATTCATGAAAAGAAACTATTTGTCATCTTTCCATTTCAAACTTATTAATACTATCTAGACTAACGCTTTCTCTCGCACGTGCTCTAGAGTGTCGCTTAAGTGGATATTCTTTCTAGTTAGCAACCATCATTTCAGTTACCTAAAGAAAGTATTGATAAACGACATTTTCCCCATTCCTATACTAATAAAAGATACATCATAAATGTTTACACAGAGTTATAAGCTTTTATTTTGTGAAACAATTTTCTCCGGCTGAAGGGAATGTACATTCCAGTTATCTAATGCAACAATTTCCTCCCCCGTTTTACGATTTTCTGTGAATACAAACAGGCCAATTCTTCGGAAAAATAACATTTTTATCATTTTATTGCCGAGTAATACCTGGAAAAAGCATCTGTGGTTGGCAGTGACATGTGTAATAATAGTAAATCCCGAGCCTTCTTATTCCCTTTCATCTATCAGATATTTCTCTTAACATCTGTCACGTTCATGCGAAAGTGACAGCCAGTGTTCTTTTCTTGGGCATAATACGAGCGCATTACAAGTTTCTACCCACTGCTTTCACATCCGTGAAAATGTACTAGAATAATTTTTAATTCGTGAGCGACAGTTTCGAAGTAAATAGTTAAGAAACAATTGTTATCAACTTTAAGTGGCTTACTTTATTTATTTTGCATCATGCCATACTTATTAAGCGTTTAGGATTAATTAAAATGCGCATAGATCTGAATATTTAAAATTAAATTAAATCAACTGAGTTTGCAACGTGTAATGTTAATTTGAAATACTTTAATTGTATATTTTCACTAGTTTTGGTAATTAAGTATAGTTTTAGATTTAAAGTTAATATTTGCATCATTTATTTGGGATTTAAATCAATATCTCATATGAAGAGCATTAAAGTTTTTAATCTGCATTTGAATTATTGAGGCGTTAATCATAACATATATTGGCCTCTAAAATGCACGGATTTAATCTCAAGATATTGTAATTTCATTTTAGAAATTTAATTAGAACAAAATTTATTTTTATGGATTTAGCTGAATAATCCTTTGTTATAAAAAAGATAGAAGTTTATTAAATTTATAAATAATACAGAGACTTATATCAATATTATATAATCTTAATACGGAAAAGAATGTTTTAGATATACTTATTGAAGAGAAAAATCCAACGTACAAGTAATTTTAACATTCGGAAAGTATCGTATGAAAATCTGTAACATATCCATTAATTAAAAATGTTTATGCAATTTTATACAATGTCTGTCACTTTTTAAGTAAAAATTTTTATATATGGACTTTTTGTATTTTCGTAGTAAACCTTAAGGGAAATTTATCTCTCCTATCATATAGTGGTTATAATCGTGAGCTCCCACAAAGTGGGAGACTTCAGATAAAGAGTTTGTGCTGCCAAACTTCTCTTTTCAGTTCTTCTGGTACATCTCGGAGGTAGTCTCCTGTGTGTACATATAAATCTATCTGTTTGCCCTCTGAAGTAAATCAATATAACAGAGTAATATTTCAGGCCTCTAATTTGAGGGTTCTAGTAGCCGTTCTTATGTAAACCTGTTTAAATATTGATCAGTAAAGAGTGCAAATAGTTTTTATTTACTGCTGATCTGCTATGTTAATTCGTCTGGGTAAGCTGTTGTTTTTTTTACATTTGGGTAAACCACTGTCTAACTCTTACAAGACACACGTGAAAAAAAAGTAAAAAGCCAACTTCTTAATATTCCCCAATCAACTCAAAGTGGACGGCTACATATGTTTCGATCCAGTCAATAGATCATCATCACGCCAAGAAGCAATGGTGTGATGGTCACTATGAACGATTCACAAATGCATAGGCTCACTGAAATCTTTGATATAAATAATTGACTGAAAAATTCTAGTAGAACTTTGCTTGGGACGTAGCGGGATTTCTCAGAAGGAGAGAAATTTTAATGTCCCCTTGACCACATACTGGACATACCCCTTAACGAAGCTAGCAGATGAAGTGAAAAAAGAGAAGAGAGAATAATAATTATGTCAGAATTGGAATTCAGATCTTTAAGATTTCTTTTTTAGGAACTATTTAAGTTTTGCCTAACGGGGTTTTTGATGGAAGCGATCGCATCTGCTGAAATATGTATGAGGGTCTTCTTTTTCAGCAAGAGATGTTTTGGTAAATTTCAAGTCACACTCAATCTGAGAAGTCAACTTAACTAGAGACAGTGGTAAGATTTTAAAGAAATTTAAACCTAGTTGTAGTATATACCCTTTTTGGTTATTGGATAAATAGGTGAAGACAAATTCTTTTGAGGATCGGATTTAGAATTAGAGAAGACAGGATTAGATAAAGAATAATGTTTTTGAGAAGAGAGGTTAATTTTCTTATTTAGTAAGCTAATAGTAAACTTAAATAAATAAACTTACAGTAAGCCAATTATTACGGGAATGTCCATATAAAAATATAAAAGATAGCCTAATTTTAATAGTTATCTGAGTAAATTTAAAAATAATTTTAAAAATTCGGTTATCCTCAGTGATTTTACTAAGCGTTCTATACCTCCTCCCATTTCTAATTGTATTCTTTCTACACCCTATCAACAGTTTATAAACATAATTTCTTTTTTGGCACATTGTTTCTAGCTTTTATACTGCTACTAATCCCGCAGCTTACTTATCAGTTATTAATCTTTCCCCTTATATCCCAATATTACTCTCAATGTTAAAATGCCATACGAATTTCTTTAAAAAAAACAAAAATATATCTTCTGATAATGGAAGCATGGTATCTCTAGATGTTAAATCATTCTTCACTGATAAGGAGCACTTGACTGTTTAAAACCTATACTTTAGGAATTCCATTATATAGATAATGAAATTAAAGAATATATTACTTTATCTAAACTATCCATTATCTTATAGACAGCTTATGGACTTTACTTTAACTAAGTTGTGATTGCTTTTAGAATTCATAATTAAAGTTAAAAGGTGTTTGTTCAACACCTTTTAACTTTAATTAGGTATCCTATAAGCAGTTTGAGGGACTTTCTATGATTAATCCTTTATACCCCTTTTATGTGACCTCTGCATGCATTAATTCGAAGAAAAACTCTTCAAATTAATCCAGTTTAAACGTTCGGTGAGATGCGTTGATGGTACGCTTATTCTGGTAGATAACCCTTTTGATCTTTCCGATATCTTAAAAACTGTTAACTATATAAATCCGCATAACCAGTTTACTTATGAAGATGAGAAAAATAACAAACTTCCTTTTCTCGATGTTTTAGTTTCTAAATCGGAGTCTAGTTTCAACACTTGCGTGTGGGAAGTTCCCTGTTTTCATTACCTTAGTTTGCTGAACATTCAAATGCTGAAAATCAGTACATTCAAATTAAATACAACGGTCAATGTATGCAATTAATGACAAAAAAATAAATAAATAAATAAATATATATATATATATATATATATATATATATATATATATATATATATAATAAATACGACGATCAATGTATACAATTGATGTAAAAAAAAAATGCACATAAAAAAATCGTAAGGGATATTTTTATAGACAAAATAATGTAGAAGAAAATATTCAAATTAAATGTAATAGGACATACTAAAGAATATAGTACAGTTAATGTAGTACAGTTTGAGGAACATAATTTCTTTTATTGTATTTTAATGTTTTTTTTTAGATAATGTCCAATCGTCTGCCGCATTAGCAAGAAAAAAATATTTTTTTGTCTATTTAGTTGTTATGCACGTGACGATAAATTTATTTAAAGAACCAGAAGAAGAAATCACGTGATCAGCATTTAATAAATTAAATTCTAAAAATTAGTCTTTAAAAATTCCCCAAAAATCAGAAAATGGAGGTAAATATTCGAAAAAGATCTCATTTTAAAGGATTGTTTATGATAATTCTCGGAATATAAATTTTATAACCCTCAATTTATTATTTTAAATGCAAACTTAAAAAAGTTACTAAAACAGCTTAAAATTTAATTTTAAAAAATCGAAGAACAATTTTACAAAAATCTTTCTTATTGCACCCCTACACTATAAGATGAATCGCCATGCAAAATTTCAGTCCTTTAGGTGCAGCGGTTTGGTTTATGTGTTGTATGCCAGTCAGTCAATCAGTCAGTTACGGAACTGTTTTATATATATAGACAAGGAACTCACCATTATCGAGATGTGACGATATTTTCTACACTAAACTCTATTTATTATAACAACTATTATACCACATAAATACCGCACTGCAACGGGGAATTTATCGTGCGTATTAATCCAGGTAGATATAATACGAAGACCCTGTGAAAAATTAGCCACGCCACAGCTTGCACAATTCGTCCCACCCACCTTTCTGTCTTGAGTTTAATTCCAAACGCCTTCGGTAAGCTGGATAATATCCGGCTGCTGTACGGCAAGGCGATCTTCACTTCTTCATTTTTTTTCATTCAATGCTCACCTTCGTCATGCCTTGCCCCGTGGCGTTCGCCGCCTGACTGTCGCACTTGTACTCTATCCACGAGGATTCCCAACTAGTAGAAAAATGCCTCTCATTTGCACTCGCTTGTTTCTTCTTCAAACGGCAATTTATTTAAAGCAGAGGGCGGGGGCGGTGTTAATTTTGATTCAATACCTCACACGTGTTCAGAAAACATTTTTCTGTCTCTATGCCACCTCATGCCTAAGCCAAAAGACTACAAGCTTTTTTGACTTACGTTTATCGTACATTACTTTTATATTTGGACCCCCTATTCTCTTGATACAGAAAATAATTTTTTTTAAATCTTTAGTAGTAAGTAGAAGTTTTAACTCTTCGATCGTTGACAAAGCCGTAAAAAAAATCAGCCCGTCCGATACGGAGTCTATTCTCTCCCTTTTTACACATTGTTTGCCGGTACCAAGTAAACTCGTGTTTTTGCACACTATGTTGAAGACAATTTATGAGTTAAATCCATGGATCAATCTATGAAATCCCTAAAATAAATTTCTATTGTTGTACACATAACCTTTTCTATTATCTGAATGAGTTTCAGGCAAATACTCACATTTTATCGTTTGTGCAATGTCAGACCCTAAATAAAGAAAACATATTTCGAAAAATAAAAATACCTGAATCTATGAAATTCCTAAAATAAATGTCTTGTAGTACACATGACTTTTACTATGACGTGAATGAGTTTGTAGAAAATCCTCACATTTTATCATTTGTGCAATCTCAGACCCTAAATAAAGAAAACATATTTCGAAAAATAAAAATGCTTTATGTTATTCCAAAATTTCAGTCTTTTCTGGGGATTCCGGTATATAGTGGAACCTCGCTTAACGAGCACCTCGCATAACGAGCAAAATAAATCGTAAAAAATGGCTCGCTTTACGAGCAACATTTCGCATAACGAGTGACGTGGAAGGAAGTCCCCTCTTCACGTCGCTCGGATCGTCACGTCACCAGGATCATCAGCGGCCGAAAAATAAGTATTTGAGGGTAGTCATGGATGGTTCGAGAAGCAAATATTATGGTACTGGAGGATAACAATGATATTGAGGAGCTTAAGAGCACAACGAAGAGCTGACCACCGAACAGCTAATAGTATTGCAGTGTTTTTCACAGCAAGCAGTTGTAGAGGAGAGTTTGTCAGTGGAGAAGGACGAAGAAACAGCAAAGAAACAATCTACTGGCGCAATAAAAGAAATGATGAAAGCATGGGAAACTGTTGCATCGTAAGTTACAAAGCATCACCCTGATAAGACGGTGTCTATGCGCGCTATAAATTTATTCAATGGCAATGCGGTGACACATTTTTCAACAAATTTCGAAGCGTCGAGAAAAACAAATGTCGCTAGATAGCTTTCTAGTAAAAATAATTAGATATATGTCACAAATTCATAAATAATAAACTACATATGGATGATTTTGCTCCTTAAGAAATTATGTATAGGTAATTTTCTTTAAATAATAAACTTTACATCTAAAAATTTTCGAGTATTTTTTGGCATGGAACGCATTATCGTATTTTGCATTAACTTATATGGGAAAAATTGTTTCGCTTAACGAATGTTTCGCATTACGAGTAAGACTTTAGAACGAATTGTGCTCGTTATGCGAGGTTCCACTGTATATTTAAATAAAATTGCTGGTAAAATAATGTTTTAAAAAAGTCTCAGAGTAGTGATAGGTTAGTAATCCTCACATTTTATCAACCCGCATGTTTTAAGTTAAGAAAATTCCTGTCTCGCTTTGACTTTAAAGTTATCTTTGAACCGATAAATAAACTCTATACCCCCTCTTGAAAAACCCTTGTACCAAAATTTCGAAAGTGGGTTGTTTATACCATACCTTCTGGCGATTATAATTTGTCCTATATTGGTCAACAAAACGTGTCCTTGATACACGTTCTTAATATGTACGATAAAAGGGCATTCTAGGTACGTCAAAAATACAGAATTAACTAAATGAATGACAGCAAGAAATTTATGGGAATGCGGACACAAATTTAATTTTTGTGATGCTAAAATTGTTTGCCATAGTAACTCCGTGAATTAGATCCTCTTGAAAACTTCGTTATCTATAACAATATCTCTATTTTAGACAACGATACATATCTACATTACATTTATCTACTGCCTTGAAATATATTTATATCTGTGTAATCTGTGTATAGTGACAATAACACCCATGCTCCTCGACCTGTTGATTGGATCGTAACATATGCAGACGTTTATTTTGAGTTGACTGTAGATTATTCAGAAGGCATCCTTCCAGTCTGTATATCTCTTTTTTAAAACTTCAATATATCACGAGTGTAGAACGCTTAAAATTCTGATGTGTAAAGTACTGGAGAGTAGCATAAACTATCTAGAATCTAACTATTCTATATTTGCAACGATTGAAAAATAACGTTCGTTGCAAGAGGCCTTTATTAAAATAAACGACAGATTAGGCTCGATCCACATCTCAGGGTGCAGGGGACAGTTCCATTCCACCCATTCTACGGTCATACACTTTGTATGATAAGTTAACTGCTATGAAATTCACTAGAAAGGGTTTATATACATTTAGTACAAAAAATTGTCTATATATGTAAACCCTTATTTAAGAGATTAAATTTCCATTATTTATTCCATGACTATACAATCTAGAAAGATATTCTATTTTATCACAAATTCGTATATAAAAATATTTCAGGAATTGAATTTAATTAAATATATTTTGAAGAGTTAACTTTTAACCCATATTTTTTTTTTCTTGTGAAATCTAAGTTTATTCTATTGTACAACTCAAAAAATCTTGAATCGCAAAAAAAAAAAAACTTGTAAAAAGGCGAAATACTGTATCTTAAATATTCAGTAGATGCTGAATTTTCTTTCTAAATATAATTCGTGAAATTTAGAGTTCCAATTTAAAGGAAAAACGACCTTGATTTTATTTCTAAACAGACTGAAATTCCCTTCGAATTTCTTGATATGAGCCATTTCAAAAGAAGCATATCGGAAACTTGAAATAACAAACATGCAACTAAGAGCATCGCATGATCTAATAAAGTTATCTTCAACGCTCTAACTTTTCTAGATTGTATCCCTTTTCGCTATGTTAAAATTGAACTGTTTTCGCCATTTACACGTCTGCTCTTTGCTCATTACATAAAGTAATGTTATGGGTTATAGAGAATCTATGCTCACTTCTACCCAGACTTGGGTGTATATAATTTGAAGTGGCACTCTATTTGAATTATATACAAACACAATTTATACATGAAACAATGTTTATTGGATTCATTGCACATATAATTGGCTTTTACATCAATAAGCATGCGTACTACTTGTACGGAATATAACTACAGCTTTCAAGAACAATATATTTTTATACTCACGAACAATAAGTCAAACCAGCAGTACTGCCACGTAAACTTCTGGCCCGTAAAGCACTAGCGCAGGATAACACCTTTTCAACCTTAACAACAACTCCCTTTTTCATTAATGACGCTGCGTGGTATTTATACTAAGCGCGTATGCCAAAATTAGCATATCTGAAGCAGCTTCTTTAATTCACTCAAAAGTTCGATTCTTGTGAATCGAATCTTGTGTATACCTTACACTGGCCTCCCTCGAAAAAAAAAATTAGGTAACTGAGGTCTGAACGGCTTCAGTTAACTAATTGAAAACGCGTGCTGGTCTGACTTTTTACATAATGGGTGGCAAAGCCAAAAAACCTTCCACACGTTGTGTGGGGGAAAAACGCCACTACCATTTTACAAAACTAACCCCGAAGGGTCCAGGTGACACCATTACACAGTGGATTTGCAGAGTTGCGGATACTGGGCTGGCCAACTGCGCCCTAAAATATCTATTTTAATTAAAAGTGACAACACAATTGCACAGCATGACATTTCTTGACTGTATCTGCTCTCCCCCAATTTATAATGTACATGTGTTATGATTTGTGAAGTTAGTATGTTAGTTGTTTGTTATCTGTAGTTAGTATGTATTATTTTTTTTTCACTACATGTCCCCTTCAAAAATTTATAAAACAACAGTATACCGTTTTTTTTCAGTGCCTCACCACTTCCCCTCAAAATGTTTACACAGTATATACACTGGGGAACTTCAAACCAATTTGGTTCGATTTTATTAAAGGGTGGGAGTTAGAATAAGAAAGTTGATACAAGACTTGTTCCTCATGAATGCAGCAACTTCACTGCACCAGTTTGTCCAATCCGCTGAACCTCTCTTGATGGTCGCAGTCCTAGTAAAGGGGTTCGTTGACCGTGTGGGCATCCTTCGTGCAGCAGGTCGTTGGTCCTGAGGCGCTGGTCCGGCTTGACGATGGACAAGAGGTCTCTTTGGAGGAGGCCAACCTTGCTGGGCGGCTGATATCTTGCGTTCCCTGTACTTATGCAAAGGAGCTTTAAAATTGTCATTCTTCCTTTTTATAACCTTGTGTACCTTATGTGTGCCACGTTCATCCTTAGATGGAGGTTTTGTAGTGCACACTTTACTTTTCTCCGTACCTTTTAGAGTATAGGCATTAGATTTTAATGCAGATTCTATTGTTTCAAATTTATACGCCGCACCAACGTGTTTAGTTCCTGGCTTTATCTCGATGCTTGTGTCATGTTTTTCAACAACCTGACTCTGTTTTTCGTATTTGTGCTTATACGACTTCTTTTTTACCTCCTTAATTACTTCAGTATTAGCAATTTTAATGCTGGAACCTGGAGGCGCTTTTTCACGTTTTTTATCCCCCTTAACTTCAGTTTTATCCTCTTTTGACGAAAAAGTTTCTTTGAAACTTGCGACATCAGAATCGTTATCATTTAAATTCTTTAACACTGCTTCAGTTTTAGGAAGATTAAGCTTTTCGTACTCGTGCGTTTTATTGCAAACTTTCTCTATAACTTCCGAAGCATCAGCTAAACTACCTACAGTATAACTCTGTGTCAACTTTTCATCCTGATTCTCAGTCTGGTTTTCATGTACTTTATTTAAAACCATATTATCAACCTGGCCTACACAATCCCCATTCGGCTGGAAACTTGAAATAATATCATCACCTAGCAAGTTCCTACTATCGTTTAAAGAATTTTTATTGTCGTCAACTAATAAGTATTCACTAACTTCCGTAACGCATACTTCGTCATCTACTAAATTTCCTTCATTAACAGATGTGTGAATATCATCTAAAATATCAGGTATAGCATCAATAATATCAGGTATAGCATTAATAATATCAGGTATAGCATTAATAGAAGTGTCAGATGATTTATTTTCTAAACCACTAGCATTAGTATCGGCACTATTTTCAGAAATTTGTACTGGAATTACCTCATCATTCCAGCTAGACTCACTTTCTTTATAAGCCACAAAAATACCCTGACTTTCACTATTCTCAAAATAATGATTACTACTCGGACAAAATAATACATTTGACCACACAGTTTCAACAGGTTGAACCATATCATGTGAATCAACTTGCCAGTGCAAATAAGGTGCTTGCATATTTTCTTTAAGTGCACTAATTTCATTATAACGCCTTGCGCTTCTATTATTTTGCCTGCGGTACTGCTTACGCTGCTGGTTTGAAACTCGCGAAAAATTTTGGCGCGGCTGTATAAAACTTCTCGTACCTGAATGACGGTGAGGGGTAGCGAAGAAATGTCTATTGTCATATTTAGCTAAAGCTTGAAGGAGGGTAACCTTGCTTGTAATTGTTTGATTATCTAAAAAATCTTGAACACTTGGCTTCAAACGTTGGATAACTATTTTTAAGATTATCGCTTCCGTCAACTCTTCTAAATATTCCTCACACTTGGAAATCTTTTCCATAGCAAAATCTAATGCAGACTGACCTTCACGTTGCCTTAGCGAATAAATTTCCGCTTCAATTTCACTTTGATTAAAGGTCTTTGGAAAAACACTAAGAAACTGTTGCTTGAATGACAAATAGTCAAAAATCAGATTACTGCTTTGCATGCATGTGTACCACTGAAATGCACTACCTCTTAAAGCGGCTAGAGCAATTTTAAGTTTATCCCCCTCTGGGGTGCATTGTTGCTGAAAGTAATGCTCAATTTTCTTTAGGAATTGGCTTGAGGGGCCGCCATTGAAGGTGGCTTCGAATGGAGCGATTTGCTGAACCATAATTACCCGAGGAAAATTTCCAGCAGGATTTTGTTCTACAACACTCATTTTTTTTAAATAGTATATAAGTACTTGCAACAATTTTATCAATATACGTACACAGTACACAGTTTTTAATTTCAATTATGTTCTTCGTTACAAATTTAACGCTAACTACCAGGGTATATATATTTTTCGGGCGCCAGTATAGAGAATCTATGCTCACTTCTACCCAGACTTGGGTGTATATAATTTGAAGTGGCACTCTATTTGAATTATATACAAACACAATTTATACATGAAACAATGTTTATTGGATTCATTGCACATATAATTGGCTTTTACATCAATAAGCATGCGTACTACTTGTACGGAATATAACTACAGCTTTCAAGAACAATATATTTTTATACTCACGAACAATAAGTCAAACCAGCAGTACTGCCACGTAAACTTCTGGCCCGTAAAGCACTAGCGCAGGATAACACCTTTTCAACCTTAACAACAACTCCCTTTTTCATTAATGACGCTGCGTGGTATTTATACTAAGCGCGTATGCCAAAATTAGCATATCTGAAGCAGCTTCTTTAATTCACTCAAAAGTTCGATTCTTGTGAATCGAATCTTGTGTATACCTTACAGGGTCTTATTTTGCATGGGACTTTTGGTGCAATTTTTTTCAATATTGCCATCGAGAAGTTGAATTATTATAGTTTTATAAAAAAATCAGATTCATAGAAATTGGAACTCCGTAAATTAAGGTGACTGCCTACATTCGGAGCCAATTTTTTTAAAAAATTGGCTTTTTTTAAGGATTTTTTGGTCTTTTATGGTAAAATAGCATTTAAAAAAAAATTGCCTGTAAATACCATACTTTTTTGTAAATTGGTCAATTTGAAGTAATTTTTAATGAAATTTAGCTAAAACGCCTATCACTCTCCACAAAATTCTAATGCTACTATTTTAATTTCCTTCTCACACATGATACATATAACAGTTATCTTCAAAACGACCCTCTATCTAAGAGAAATTTTAAAATGCAAAAATAATACAGACAATTTTATGTTCCAATATGAAAATTATCCCCAATTCGTCATTCCTTTCCTTATAAAAACAGTTCCAAACAAAAACTATTTATTAAACATCAATTACTGTGTGTCATTTCATTAACAATAGCATCTAAAACATTTCCTGAAAATTTTATCAAATTATATGCATTATTATGTGAGATATCATGATAACGGTAGAGATTTGTGCTAAAAAACTTAATTCTGAGAAAAAGGCATTTAAAGTCGTTTGTCACTTTAATTTTGTATCAGACGATGTTTTTAAAAATAGCTATAACTCTGCTTCTAATTGATGTAGAATGAAAATCAAAACGGTTTTGAAAAGAGAAAAGATTGAATTACACGATTCTTGCAAAAAATATAATTGACCAAAATAGTCAAAAAATGGCATTTTCAACGTAGGCAGTCACCTTAATTTAAAAACATATTATTAAATACAATTCTAAGATATGAAACTTATTTGTATTCATGCATATAACACTTTAAATGTGCCAGACTAATATTAAATTATTAAGTGTTCTATATTCACAAGGTCCAGAAGGGCAGGGTACAAAAAGCTAAGTTCAATTCCACTCCTAAATATTTTTATTCATCAGTGAATATTTGGGATATATGAACAAAACACAAACATGGCAGTTTTCAACCCCGTTTTTCTCAAAACTACGATTTTGTGCTTGGCACCCTTTGCACAGCAAACACAGATATGAAGTTCATATTAAGTTACTTTATCATTGAGTGATTAATCCTATTTTTCAGAAATCGTAATCATGGAGTATAAAACAACCACTGATCTTACAAAAAACTCACTGATTCCAGCCACGTATCGGGAATTACGACAACTGCAGTACTTATGTGTGACAGTACATATGCTTTATATCTGGCTAAGATAGTGCAGAGGGGGAACACTATTCGTTATAACTGCATTTGTCATGATAAAAGAACAAATTTTGCAATTCATATAACGGGTGGTGGATTCCTTGGTCTCTCCCTGACAACGAAGAAAGGGAATAATAAAACCGTTTGGCATTGCCGACCGTAAAGATGGATGGACATAGCTCTAAAACACAAACCAGCCAATCATGTTATTCTCTTCATCAAAAAAACCTCCCATTTCATCTCACCATGGGTTTGCTCCAAGGTGTCTTTGATCCAACTGCGTTTTTTTCATTATTAGAATAATTTAACTGTCAAACCAGCGTTACTTTTTCTTTTTTAAATTTATTTTTGTTTGAAAATACGAATCGGAACAGAATTATCTCTAGCTACGTTAGTTTTACCATTAGATGACCACTATACGTTTTAATGTTGTTCTCCAATGAAATTCATGACATTTACGAGGAATTCGTGATAAGTATGGAAGACTCTGTACAATTCTCTGAACTATATAGCATCCCTATGCCTCGAATAAACTGGGAAATAGACTTTTATTTAGTGCCTATGTGATGATAAAAAACCAGTGTATTGCATGTTCCGATTGTTTACTTTTTTTTATTTGCAAACCGAAGAATTTGCAAAGACTGAGAAAATAGTATCTGCCACTAAAAATATCGAATATCGGTCAATATCAAATACAACATTTAAACTTTAGAAAGAAAAAAACTGTTCCTGTCTGTCTTTATTGTATTAAGAGCATTTTCTCTGCGAAAAATTGAAAAATTGCTGGTAGTACGAAATGGAAACTTAAAAAGACATTTTCTGCTTACCATTTTAGATAGGCAGAAAAAACATACATCGAAAAATAAATAGAGACGCCTCAAAAGTATTAAATAAAAGTAGTCATCGAGATTAATATATAACTGACGCTTTCTGTAAAAGATTAAACATTCACTTTATAAACTCGATGACAAATTTTTATTTGTACTAATCTTATGCTTTTAAATATTACAGATATGGTGTCAATTTTTTTTATCAGAAAATGTCGAAATATTCTAGCAAAATAACAGAAGTTCCAACCCAGGAATAGCATATCCATTTGCATGACCCAATCATTTCAAAGGTTATTTTTTTCAGCTTTCGGTTCTATCTTATTTTTGTAGCTGCTATTCTTTGTCTCTCCATTTGTCTTATGTTCTATTTTTCCCCAGAGAATCCATTTAAGTTAAAAAGAATTTCAGCAGAAATTGCACACATACAGTATTTTTCAAGACTTAATTTAAAAAGAGTTTCCATTGGTTTAAGTGTTTTAAGTATTGATTTAAGTTCACGTCGAAAATAAAGTTTGCCTAGATTTTTCGTGACTAAAGATCGACTTTTAGTGTATCTTATATGGGAATAATCATTCATTGAATATATAACCTTTTTTATTTTCTGAATAAAATCACTGCTGGGTAAATAATTCTTGTAAAAGCCGATGATGTTTATTCGTACTTTGTAAAATATCTAAAACTAAACTTATCAGATAGCTCAAGCGTTTATAAATGGGTTTGGTGAATTCATTAATTAATACCACTGAACTCATACGCGGATCCATCTCTGAATTTGGCTGTATGGCAAATTAAACTTTCTGACAGGGTACATCATTATTGTTTCTTCAAAAATGATAATTGTTATATTAAACTGTTAAATTTAAATATAAAGATTTTGAAAAAATCATCCATTGCTTTCAAACTTGTATTTTAAAACACAGAAAGCATAATTAAAATTATGTATTTGCTAATATGTGTTCGGAAAAATACTTAGGAAGAATTCCTGTATGTCTTTAACTGAAGGACTAAATATCTTACGTGCGAAGAAATGTAACATCCAAGGAGTGTAATAGGATACGAGACGGTTTCTAAAGAAAAATTTAAATGCATGTTTGCGGCTGATTGAACCTGTATACAACATGCTCAAGACCATTTCAGACAGCAGCACATATAAAACGATATAATTGATTTCTTTTAAATTAGCGGTACCATTATCTGATATAATAGTTATGTTAAAATATTTTAAAGTTAATTCGAGTTAAAAGTTAATTCGGCAAGATTTTATTTCCGTTGCTGTTGCTGCAATGCATTGTTGAAATATCTTATTTCAAGTAACCAATCTGATGTCCATTTTCATTACACTTCCTATCCGATGTTCTAGTAAAGTTTTAAGCTTTCAATATTTAATTGGCTAGATTCAATCAATTTAACTGATTACTAATTTTAATAATATAATTGTATTTTTAATTTCTTTTTTTCATAAACTCGGGTAGAGAACCAAGAATTCGGCAATGATACGAGGAGAAAAATAATAATACAAGATTTCAAAAATTTCGTCCTAAAAAAATCGTGAATCTACTAGGTTTTTGAAATTTTTTAGCACGAAAAGTACTTCAAGTATTCACATTTATGTGAAACCTAAATAGAGTTGCTTATTTCAGCGCCTGACACATAATATAAGGGCACATAAAAAAGAAATACTTTCTCTATTTCGGCTCCAGAACCATTGCAAAAAAGAACTCCACAATAATATCTAACATATTAAGAACAACGGTTTTGAAATATGTTTATTAAATTATATATAAAAATTATATTTATATTATCTAATCTCCTTGCTATTTAATAAAGATATTTAAAATTTTTAATAACCCTATAAATTATTTCATCTTTTTTTTCGGAAATTCACTTTTGACGTAAATAAATAATGCGAATATATTTTAAATATAAATATTTATCATCACCAAATCTAAAATTTACATATTCTAATTATTGTGTAAGTAAAAATTTGCAAAGTGATTTGTAAATGTATAATAACCTTTAATCTAATATGACTTGCTTTTGTGTTAACTTGTACTGTTATGTAATGCATTATTTAAATCCCATTTCACACATTGAGAATTATATATATATATATATATATATATATATATATATATATATATATATATATATATATATATATATATATATATATATATATATATATATATATATATATATATATATGTATGTATATATGTATATATATATATATATATATATATATATATATATATATATATATATATATGTATATATATGTATGTATATATGTATATATATATATATATATATATATATATATATATATATATATATATATATATATATATATATATATAAATATATATATATATATCGCACCTCTGCTGGAAGAGTGTTATACCTCCGAAATTTTCGATTTTGAGATTATTGCACCACACTGATCTATAAGAAGTGCTTCTCATTCTCGAATTATGTTATAAGCATAGTACCAACACAATATCCTAGATGGCGCTTATTTCCCACTTGTACAACTAGAAGGGGGGACTTTCTCACTCATGAAGTATGAAAATAAGAAATTTGTTAGTGCTTAATGTTGTTGAATTAAAATTTTCCTGTGATAAAATTGTTCATTGAATTTTATTTGGGAAATAAATTTGTATTTTTCTTCTAACCTGTTGTTCATGTTATTAAGGGTTTTTCTCTGTATTGTGAAAAGTTTAGATAGATTGTGCATTATCATAGATATATGACAGTATTTCCTAAAGGTTTTCAGTCTAGGTTGACAAAATGATGCTACTAGAACAGGTTTATATATTGCAATTAAAGTTCAAAATCATGCTTTAAAAAAATGAAAACATCTTTAATAGTATATAGTTTTACCTTCTGAAGTGATTCGAACAATCAGTTATATATATATATATTCCATTTTATGCACATTTATTTTATATGTAACGGAGATTAGAAGGAAACAATTGTTCAAGAAAGGTATCGAATATCACGCCTGAATTTAAAAAAAGGGCTGTATTAAAACTAAAAGTATGTAGGTGCTGAATATAAACGATGAAAGAAAATGCTACCCGGAAAGTTAAAAGCACTAATTTCTGGTAGAATGTGGGATCATAAATTAAAGTAATGCTAATAAACTATACAATTTCTAGATTGGCATATTTTGCAGAACCTTGAACCATCTATATAGATCTTGATATTCTTATAGGCTGCTCAGCATGATGTAATCGATACTTTCTATGTAGACTAGTGAATTGCACTAATTGTTTGCAGCTAATTGACTGAAAATCCAACCCATTTTCCGACATTTTCGCTATGGATCATTCTCACTAGGTTGTGATCTTTGCTATGTTGTCCCACTTTAGCAGTTTGCCCTTTGTCAGGTTTTTAATTTGGTCACTAGATATATATGGAAACACATGTTAAAAGCATATAACAAGAGAATAACAAAATTCAATAAAAAAGTTTCGTTTCCATATACATTGCTTAAAATTAGTTTTTAAGGTACTTACAATACACTTATGGATATCAGTGAAATTGTGAATGTAAATTTGAATTTTAAAAGGCTCTCTTTGAGTAGGAATATTCATTATTTGTGTGCTAGCCATATTTTAATTGATCTGTATGTATACAGAGTAATCCTTGAAACAGTAAGAAATGTTATGAGTTCTATTACACCAAAATATTAACAATTTTAATAAAGTTAAATGTATTTAAGTTAAAATTGCATTATATATATTCACAATTAAGAAATAAATAACGAGTTAGCCTTATCGTACTAATTATAATGTATATTTTTGCAAATTGTACTCATGAAACTTGTAGGATACGTACAACAGGCATGCAAATTTTCTTCAAATCAACGAAAACATTCACGATTGACATATAGTTTTAAACCAGTGAGTCCCAACCCGAAGAAGTCTGCGGGCCACTAAGCCAGAAACTGAACAATGTACGGACCAATACCACTCCATGCAGACTTAAAGGGGAGGGGGACATTCCCGGAGGGTATGGGTGTATAGAATACCCCTCAGGCAAAAGTGTTACAGGATTAGCGTACTTATATTCTAACGAATCATATTCAAATAATAAAATAATTATGTTAAACTTCTAACAAATTTTAATTCAACACCTGATAGTCATCGGATGTATTCCGTCCATCTAATTCAAAGAACATTGCTTTCAAAATCCCCATTTATTTGGCAACTTTTTTATATGAGGTGCCAGATCACTCCCGAGGCTTTAGCGGACCACCTGTGGTCCGTCAGCCACCGTTTGGGAACCACAGTTTTAAACTAACTGAAATAGTATCGCAGCAGGCCAAGTAGCACTGACTGTGATTGTCTCTATGAGAAATCGCCAAATAACATTGTATCACAAAAATGTGTAGATCTTATTACTCTTTTATATAAAGAAGGAAAACAACAAAAACTTCGGGCAACAGAACTTCAAGAGAGTCAGCAGAAGCAGATACCTGAAATGGGTATGCTTAAAAATATAGGGAATGAAAGAGTGCGGTTTTTGACATTTGTTAACCCACGCAAAGGAACACAGTCAAACACGAGTCAAAAAGACAATGCCAGTTTGCGAGGAAAATGAGAGTAAACCAAACCGAGGAGATGGTATTATGAAGTGAAAATGAGAAATAAGAAATTAGGCACTAACATCTAACTATTGAAAAAAAGTAAGAAAGTGAAGTATCATGCAGATGTATTCATGAGCAAATAATCTTCCAGGAGGCAGACAAAAATGGACATGTTACTGACTTATACTGTAATCATCCATTGAGTATTTAGAAATTATCGTATAAAAAATAACTTTTAATGCTTCCAGCTGCATGGATAAATTTCTTAATTATTACGAAACTAGTTGTCATTGTTAATTTTTATTGCGGATTTTCAGAAATTGTATTTTTGACTTCATTTCGGTCCTTATAGTTTGTTTTATGTTTCAGTTCAGAGGTGTAAAAGAAATGTAACTAGAAATAATATATATATATATATATATATATATATATATATATATATACATATTAAAAAAATTATCGTAAGGAAAAATACATACAGTTGTTTTTAGCCGAAAAAAGAGAGTATTTCAACACATCAAAAATACAAAATATTGTCTACCTGCAATTCTAATCAGTCTTATGACACAACCATTATTTGTAATTTTATTTGTTATATTATTTCTTTCTTTACACATAAATTCATCTATTGATTATCACGTTTATTATTACCATTCATTAAATTTCATATATTCTGTAAACGATCAGTACAAATTGTTATTCAATATTTTGATTTTTTAACGCTTCTGATTGTTTCCAAAAAATATCTGTATGTCTTTGTTGTACAACAACCTTTGTTTTATTGGGTGTTCACTTTTCATGATCATTTATTTTTTATGGAAAGTACTTTGTTGTTTGTTAAATTATTCCTGTTTTTATAAACAATATTTCAAATATATTTGTTCACAAACTGTCATGTTTTTATTATTAACCCCGATTATGTGCTTCTGAGTGGCGGGTGGAATGGAGTGAATTTTTACCTCATTGTATATTTCTTCCGGGAATAGGGGATATTTTCTCTTTCCTTCAAAATTATTTACAATAATATGGATTTTATTAGTGTATGCAC